>JAYESA010000012.1:140940348-141015607 GCA_036927795.1 Iris macrosiphon | reverse complement strand
GCTGGTGCGGGACATGATGCTGTGCCACAGATGGCCTAGCTCTAACTCTCTGATCCTGTGCTCCACCAAATGGAGGTGCAAGTGGGGCAATCTCGCATCTGGTGAGCAGCGGATCCACAGAATAAATACACCTTCAGCCTCCTTCTACAAATATCCCAAGTGTGTCCTGCCTTCCTGCAGTAGGCACAAGTGGGCACCCTCTGATCCTGACCCTGCTGCGCTGCCTTCTGCACATAGGGACGCTTAGCCGGTCCCGCACTGCCACTCGCACTGCCTGAATTATCCCTGTCTCTCTTGGACTTGAGCTCCAAGTCATCCTCTGCTCTCTGAGCGTCTCCTACTATCTGCTCGAAAGTCACCTCACGATCGCTCCTGGTCAAAGGCTTAACCGCCATGACCAAGCCCTTACGAAACTTCCTCGCCTTTGCTGCCTCACTCAAGCTCTCCACAAATCTGCCCAAACGGCAGAACTCCGCTGCATACTCGTCCACCATCATGCTCCTTGGACGAGTGCCTCGAACTGGCTCTCAAAAGCACTGAGCGCCACATCTGGAAAAATTTTCTCCTTAAAGAGCCTCTTGAAAGCCTCCCAAGTAAGCCCTGGTGCCACAATCCTCGTATCAGTATGATACCACGTCAAAGCGTGGTCGAACTTCTGACTGCCCGCTACCTCTATCTACATACTGTCTGGAATCTATGCCAGCCTGAAGATCCCCTCAATCTGCTCTATCCAGCCATCCGTGTACAGGATCCCTTCTGTACCCCGGAACTCCTTGGGCCGCATCCTTTGGAAGTCAATGATATTGCCCGGCCTCGGGCGCTGAATCTGATCTGCCTGTGGCTGAATCTGTGCCACCCTATCCATTGCCGTCATGGCCACCTGGTGGGCGTTCTCAATGCCCAGCCTCATCACATCTACCTGACAGTGCTGCGCGTCCATCATCTCCTGAAGAACGCAAAAACTACGCGGTATCTACTGGAGCAGGAAGTGGTGGAGGAACCACTGGAACGACTGGGGTAGTCCTCGGATCGACAGGTAGAGGAGGATCCCCGAGAGAAGCAGATGCTCCCTCAACCGCAGGAGTGGTGAGTGGAGCGGTAGCAGTTGTCTGAATACGAGTTGGACGAGAGATAGCAGACCTCTCAGTGGCAACTGCTGGGGCGGTACGATGGGATCGTGTCTTCGGAGGCATCCTGAGCACAGATCAAAGAAGTCAATACGGTGCAAGATACGATATCATCAAAGAAGGACAGTAATATTTCAAAGAAGCAAATTCATAATAATTAGATTATAATTGTTCCTAGTCATGATTGAGTACACTCTCATCCTAGATCCTATAGCAGGCTCACAGCAGTACAACTAAATTATTGTACCCCCACGACATCGCACTAATTGCGAATCGAGACCTGCATGGGGCCGCCACCAAAAAATATGTCACGATCCGCACCCGGAAAATCGGGCACGAGTCGTGGGTACGTCCACCCTACGCCGCAGCATCGACGGTAGAACGTTGTCTAGGTCAAATATCTAGCTAACAATCTCATGCAATCAATATATAAACCTGTCAAGATCTCAACTCCAAACGGAGGAGCAATATCATAATGATAATCATAATATACTCAATCACGAATCTAAGCACGATAAGATAATACAGAAGTCTAACAACTATAAAGTCTAACCAACAACAACAACTACAACAACCATAATATCAATAATAATAATAATAATAATACAACATCCAAAATCATATACAATACAAGGTCTCAAATCCAAAATCGGAGACAAATCCGGTACCAAAGGCTAATAAAAATAATAACAAGGTCCTAGTGATCCCGGCTACCAACCCGAAAATCACTCTAAAACTAGAGGGTCCCTGTCTGCACCATCGACAGGCTCAGGGACCCTCTAGTATGGCTCACCGCGCACTGGGTGCGCGGCTGTTATCGTTCCAGATTAGACCAGAGGGGTAATTTCTGATGATTCCAGATAGGAATATTTACATGTCTACTCGAGTATTTCCCCTCCCCGACTAGTACAAGTGAATCCAAGACCCGACACGTAAATCAAGTATGAGTCCAGCCTGAAACATGAGTGATGCCTGTAGGTGATGCCGGTAGTGATTCCAGAATAGAGGCCAGAAACATGAAATATACGTGTCGCAAGTAAATAAATCCAGAAATATCAGTCCGTGTCCCGTGTTATGCCAGAAAAATCAGATGATACTATACTAGAAGCTGAATCATAATAATTATCAGATAATAAAAACTATCAGAGAATGTACTCGCCTGACGTCTTGAGCAACTGGCGATCCGAACTGGTGTCGCAAGGACCTATTGCGAAAAGTAAGGTTAAACATGGTTTCTAATGAGTTAAACAGATATAAAATAACTAAAAATAGGCTTCTAGGGTCGTTCTAGGTCAAACGGATCAAACCGATAAAATCTGGGTCAAAAAGTCAACTCTGGGTCAAAAAGTCAACTCTGGGTCAAAACTAGGTCAAAAGTTGACTTTGGCGGTCAACCGGGTCAACTATGGTCAACTCTAGGTCAAACTAGGGTACCCTTAAAATTCTAGGCCAAAACTAGGTCATTAAGCTAATAAATCCTCAAACTCGCCTCCTTGAGATACCGGGATACCCTCGGTATTCGATACCTCACCATACGCTATACGCCCCGTCTAAACCCGCTAAAACCTATGCTAGCACACGTAAATATATACACATATACATCAAAACCCATCTCTGAACCTATTCCTAGGCAATTGCTCAAAAACCCCTCTCGAAACTCGATACCTTGGATATCTCAAGGTATCGAGATACCTTGGTATCTCAAGGTATTGAGATACCCTCCAATACCTCACTAACTACCCCTCTAGTTAGCTATTTAAGCATATAGATATACTCCTAGTTAATAATCTAGGCTAGAAAATATATACCTAACGTATATATATACATACCTACGTATCTATATGCATATATATATATATATATATATATATATATATATATATATATATATATATATTCACAAACACATACATATATACCCACACCTTATACCCATACCTAAATATATATATGTATATCTATACCTAGATATCTAAACTATCTATCTAGCTATATGTATATACCTATACATATAGATCTATATATCTAGCTATCCCTCTACCTATCCCTCTATATATATATATATATATATATATATATATATATATATATATATATATATATATATATATATATATATATCAATCTACGTATATATCTAACTATCTATTCATGTATCTACCTATGTATCTATGGATATATCTATCTATCCATCCATGTATCTATCTAGGTATCAATCTATCAATCTATCTATTTATCTATATCTATATATCTATCTATCTATCTAAAATTCTATCTATCTAACTACCTATTTACCTTTCAATCTATCTATCTATTAATCCATCTATCCATCAATCTATCTATCTAACTATCTAATATCTATCTATCTATTTATCCATATATCTATCTACCAATATCTATCCATCTATCTATCAATCTAGATACCTATCTATTTATATCTAGATATTTATCTATGTATCTAGATATCTATCTCTATCTATATATTTAACTATCAATCCATCTATCTATCCATCTACCTATTAATCTATCTAACTAATCTATCTATTCATTTATCTATATCTCCCCCTCTAGCTAGCTGCTACCCGATACGCCGTTGCTGCGAATGCTGCTGCTGAAAATGCTGCTGCTGCTGCTGGAGATACTGCTACTACTGCTGCCTTTACTGCTGCTTGTGGGCAGCTGCGCTCGAGCGAGCTGCTGCCGCGGCGCTGCCGCGGAGCTGCGGCTGCCTGCTGCTGTGCAGTGCGCTGCAGCGCGCACTGCTCGCCTCGCTGTACGCTGCTGCCCCTCTTCTTCACTCCTCGACACCACACACACACACACGACTGCACACACAAACACACACGCATATATACATACATATATATATATATATATATATATATATATATATATATATATATCAACATACATATATATATACACACAACTCTATATATATATATATACACACACACAAACTTATATACTAACACACACACACACACTTATGTATATAAATACACACACACACAAGCACACAAGCACACGCACACTTATATATATAAACACATATCTATCTATATATATATATATAAACACGCCAATCCATATATGTATATACATACACACACACACACACATATATATATATACATATACACACACACACACTCATACATATATATATATATATATATATATATATATATATATATATATATATATATATATATATATATCACACACTAACACACACACAACTACACACACATAAACATATATATATATATATATATATATATATATATATATATATATATACACACACACATATATAGATATACAAACACACACACACGCACATATATATATATATATATATATATATATATATATATATATATATATATATATATATATATATATATATATATATATATATAAACACTCAACAATATAACACAACACACAACAACGCACACAACGCCTACCAACGCACGCCCAACGGCCCGCACGCACACGAATACATATATATATATATATATAAAATATAATTCGAGAACTCTAGCACACACTCCGTGAAGCTAACCCAACGCACGCACAAGCTCGAAACTACGAAACCAAGTTGAAATGGTCGTTCGGTCATTTCGACGAACACGCGGTGTGCTGTTCGGAAAATCTCCTGAAACGGATACCAAACCAACTCGGAATCGGCCCAAAATTTACCTACGGGTTCTAAATGATGTCTAGATCCTAGAAAAAATGCTAACGTATTGATTCTAGGTCTGTGGCAGAAACGCGCACGCACATAGAATCGGCGACGACGAAAACCCCTAAAATGCCCGAAACGCCCGTTTCTCCGTGACACGGCTTCACGTGTCCGAACGGAGACACGCACTTACCCTCAAGACACCCAACAACATCTACCTAGGTCCGTCTAACCTAGGACATTACCTAAAATTGGGCCAATTTCGGATTCCACCCGAAATTGACACAAAACCTAGTATCAAAGTCTCCAAACACAACCAAACTAGTTCCAACATCCTCCCACGGGTAGCCCTAAGATTTAGAAAGGTTCTAAACTATTAATTACACTACATAAAAGTAATTAGAAGGGAGAAAATTAGGATTTACCTCTTGGAAGTTGGAATCCCAAGGCCAAAGTCTCCAATCCACTTAAAATCACCTCCCTCAAGCTCCAAGCCTCCAAATCTAACCTCCACACTAAGTCTAGGCTCTAAACACCTAGGTTAGAGAAAAATATAGGGTTAGGGTTCACAACCATGGAGAATAGAAGAAGAAAGAAGAGAAATAGGGCACTTACTTGAAGTTGGGAGAAGGAAAGAAGAAGAAATGGAGAATGGAGAAGAAGAAGAAGAAGAAGAAGAAGAAGTGAAGGAAAATAGGATGGGGGCTGCTGGTGTGCTGGTCGGGTGGGATAGGGGCTGGTTTGATCGGCCAAAACATAATAAAGGGGTTTCCCTAATGTCCAAATGACCAAAATGCCCTCCTTTCACTTGGTTTTGGGTTTCGGGTTCCAAAAGCACTCAAACTAACTCCAAATCTCTCCAACTAACCCACTAAAAATATAATAAATATTCTAAACCCAAAAATAAGTCTCACAAGGGTGTGGGTTAGGTCGGACATGGGTCCACTAGGGTCTGACATGGGTCCAGACTAGCCAAAACCCTAAAACAATCAATAAAAATATAATACAACCACTAATTAAATATAAATACAATTAAATATAAATAATACACAATTAACCAAATTAAAATAAAAAATACCCGGCTCTGGAAATGGGGTAGTGACAGTCACTTACACTATTAGTTGTCTTGTAAGTTGGGTAGCATGCCTCACAACCTAGCATCCCATAGTCCTTATGACCCCTTAAGAAAGTATAATTGAATGACACAGAATATATGCTAGTATAAGAAGATAGATTTATCTAGATGTAGAGTTTTAGAGGTCCATTCCCCAATTGGCCAATCAAACACTTAGACAAGTATTTAGTATAGCAACTGTAGAGGCACAAACACATAAGCCTTAGATGCATGTATATCCTTATTGTTGACATTACCATAGCATGAGTATGATCCTCCATCGTGGGATAAGATTTTAGAAGTATGGCTAAATATAGAAGCTTATATAAAAAGGATGACTGGGCAAATATAGATTGGTATTTTAGCTAAATACCCTACCCATGAACCTTGTAGGTGTCACGAGTAGTAGCGGTTACCCTTCACCTTATTAACGACTTCTCTTTGGTTTATTCATCCCCTATACCATATTCCTTCTCAATCACGGTTCCATGTACAAGTTCTTTATGCGCTAAAACTTATTTGTACTTTCGTTCATCATAATCTCACGTACATACAGTTTTGGACTATCTTGACTTATGTTGCTATTATAGCCTAATTTTGTAAGCTTATTCTTTTATTGATATTGTTGATGACATATGTGCTATTGGGGACGTCCAATAATAAATTATCTAATTAGAATCAGTGTATTATGGTCTGATCAACCCTACTACACTTGGTTCGCCCTTCATATGACTGTTTTACGTAGATTAAGATATAGTTGACTTAGCTTATTAGATGAATATACTTGTCCTCTAGACAGGTTCAAGAATATCGTATTGGTTACGTAACTGTATTGATACGAGCCTACGAATATGAATTTTCTAAAATATGATCTCATTCGCAACTGCCTTGACAAATTCCTTTTTGAATTACTCAATCGTCTTTGAACCCCGTATTTGTATTCGATCACCTCTTCCTTGAACTCTTTATTATTGTTTTTCGACTTTCCTATTTCAAAAATACGAACACTCATGCTTGATGAAAGTTTGACATATGGATAGTACTAGATCTATACCCCTTATGACACAAAAATTTTAAGAGTATAGATAGATATCGAAATGTATATATTTATGTGGTTGCTTAGCAGCTATAAAGAAAGTTGATATTTTAACTAGATGGCATACCTATAAAACTTTAGACGACACAAATAGCAGTAGTAGTATTCGCTTTTCTATCAACACCTCGATCCTTTGGGCTACTAATCTCCTCTATCGTATTCTTCGCATCCTCGAATTCATGTACAAGTTTTTCTTGTACTAAGACTTATTCGTGCCATATTACCTTACTTAAGCAGACCAGACCGACCCATAGAACCTAATGCATGATTTTATTTTTTTCTTTCCCGATTTGATGTACGATAGTACTTGACCCTCCTCTACTATATTTCCTTCTCTTATTCTTGAATTATTCCTTATTTTTAATTTCGAGGATAAAAATTTTGTAAGTTGGGTAGAATGTACACCCTCTAATTTTAAATTATATTTTAAAGTTTTTTTTATTTCTCAAGATTGTTTTCTTAGTGAAATATCAAATAAATTCTTTGATGTAATTATTTATCTAAATGCTTATTTAGTATTTTTTTTTTACAAAACTATTTTTAAATTCTTTGTTAAAGTATTACAAAAAATTTTAGATTTTAATTCATGTGCAAATATATTCTCTTGTATTTTTATATAACCTCTTATATATATATATATATATATATATATATATATATATATATATATATATATATATATATATATATATAGTTATTAATTAGAAAAGAAAAAAAAAGAAATATAAAGCCCTAACCACTAAACCTAAACCATGTCCTTAACCTAAACGCTAAAACCAACTTTAATCCTAACTTTCTAACTATACAACCGAACCCCAATTCAAAACCAACCCAGATCCGCTCACACGACCCCCCTCCCTCGACTCTATCTCCCTCTATATATAGATGCAAACCCTAACCTTAACCCTACCTCTCCTCTCTTTTTCCCTGACCCCCTGGCCTCCACCGTGACCAGCCTTGCCACCGATGTCGCCGTCCCTGACCACGCTGACCGCAAGAGTAGCCCACGCGCGCAGACAGATTGCATACAACGCAAATCCATGACCCTCTCTTCCAGGTGTTGTATTCCTATGTCTTCCATTTTGTTTTAGGAACGGTTTCTTAGTACGCGCTCACAACATGACCCTCTAGGATTCCCTCTAAGTAGGATGAGTTTTGGTGTCCTGGTTTGGGAGAAAATTTGACTCAAAGTTGACGAAAATATGTCCCAAAATAGTTCAAAAAATTAGTCCAAGTACCCCTGTTCGCCCCCAGTTTTTTACCAACTCGTTTAATATTTTTAAAATATAATTACAGAAACTTATTGACAACATAACCAAGATTATTTATATTCTTTTAGTGTTTCATAGTTTGTTTTATTTGTCAAATTATTTTATTTTCCAAATGACCAAAAACTATATTTTCAAACCCAAAATTTTGTGATACGGAGTGTGCCACGCCAAACGGGACCACCTTTTTGCGTACCAGTTACACCAAAAGGAGTGCCTGGTATATCCGGACATATGGGCATTCGTGAAAGTTGATTTGGACGTGTATGCGCGCCGGAATTAACCCGTATCCGTAAAAATTCTCCTATATTGACGTTTTGCAAATTTTCTTATTATTTTGTGCTTGCTTGCCAGATTGCCACAAAACTTGCCCCATTGGACTCACAACGTTTGACTTATCATGTGACCCGAGTTTCGCTCAATTCTGAGTCGGTCGACGAATTACTTTTTTGCGGGTCCCACGATTTGACTTGACGATTGATTTTATGACCGGCTCATCGAAATCCAAAATTGGACATATCGTTGAGTTTGTATCATCGTTTAGAATTTGTTTGATCTATAATTTATCATATTTAGAGACCTTTACTCATGACATATTTTTTGGTACAAAGTGGTCAACATGTGGACCCCGTTTTGACACAAAAATTATCGTTTGCCCTTGTGTCCAAATTAGACGAAAGAGTAGTATTTTATGACTATCTCCTTTATTCCACGAATGTTGGTGATGTTTATTTCAGCATTCGAAGACGTTCATAGATCTTTCTTTCTTTGTGCTATTGTTGACTTGACACATTCATTGTCAGAACATTGTCTAAACTCTGTTCGGACACCAGGCAAGATACATTGTTATATTTACTGCTATTATAATTTTATTTCACCATTTTATTTTAATTTCTCATATTTATTTTAATATAAATTATGTTTCTAAGCTTGACTTGGGTTCAAATGATGATGTTTGTCATTTTTCGTAGCTTTTACTTATTTTATGCATTTTGACGTAGTTTTAGCGGACTACCCCCTACTTGTGGGATATTTTCATATCTCCTTGGGCTATGACACACACATGACACGATTTATGACATTCTACTAGAGGCACAGACTACGTACTCAGATCGCTACTGATACGTAAGGAACGTATGAAGGTTAGAATGCAACTGTTATGAATAGGATATTAGAGACTCATACAGTTACAATACTGGACACGTTGTGTATACGACTTTGTCAGTACAAAGATAAGGGGGAGGACAATGACTATGCATATGGGAAACCAAATCGGTGAGCCGTAGTCTCCGGATGAAACTTGGTGTGATATTATATTTATGTGATACCTTGCTATTATTAGATACCCTGATATTATATGTATATGAGCCTAAATTCCATCCATATGTACAAAAGTTGTCCTCCAATTTGTACATTAGGTGGTTAGAAAATCCTTTGCCTGTTTATTTAATTTAATTACTTCAGTTTATATAGCATGCTTTTATTGTATCTTGTTACGCCCCTCTGAGGATCTGGATCCAGATTATGTCCCCAGGTATAGATAATCATGACTATTCATAGGAGCATGGACCATGACCTGCTACTTCATTTTTTTCGAGGAGCTCTTCTCTTCGAGCCATTTGATTCATAGTTGATGGACTACTAGGTTGCTGATCGATCTACTGTTTATTTATCTTAGTATTTGGATTTTGTTTTCTTATCTTAGTTTGGTAGTGGATTTGTCTCCACCCAATTAATTATTCTTATCGATTATTTCATTTTTGATTCAGTTATATAGCTGATTGGTTATTTATTTCTATTTTAGTTTCGTGGATGAGACTAGATTGCCTATGACTTGTGACAAATATATATAGTACTTGTGAATTATTATTCATATTACAACGTACGTATGTATTATGGTTTTCATATATTAAAGTTGCCATATATATACGGCTGACATGCTTATGTATTCCTGGTCCTACGTATTTTGGGACTAGGGCGTAAAATATTTTTGTGGTGGCCCATGCAGGTCTAGAATATATTATCTCGGTTACGTTACTGTACCGAGCAAGCTTGTGATATGATTAGAGTATAGGATCTCATCCACTTATTTAATCCCCTCTATTGATTTCTTTTCACATTCTCATCCGACTACTTTCATTTCATCTTGCTTGATTCTTTCATAACATCCACAGACAGCGGCATTGGGCCGACAGCCACCGTAGACCCCTTGAGTTTCAGGTATAGATTGATAATTTTCTGGCTTGTGTTTGTTGTTTAGACTGCGTATTGAGACTGTTTTGTTTTAGGTTGGCGATCTAGTATTCCTACGGATTTCTCCGACGTGTGGCACGATTCGTTTTGGTGGAGGCGGGAAGCTTAGCCCACGCTACATCGGACCCTTCGGTGTTCTTGCGAGGGTAGGTGCAGTGGCGTATAGACTAGACTTGCCGCCTGCATTAGAGGGAGTGCATGATGTGTTCCACGTATCGCAGCTGAGACGGTACGTGGCAGATCCTAGTCACGTACTTGATCACTCGGAGATTGAGGTTGGTCCGACGCTCAGCTACCCTGAGCAGCCCGTAGAGATCTTGGATCGCAGAGAGAAGGTGTTGCGGAACCAAACTATTCCTTTGGTTCGTGTTGCATGGAGACATCACTCTCCAGAGGAGTCGACCTGGGAGAGAGGACGAAATGCGCGAGCAATACCCGTATCTCTTCTAGCCTTGAGGTATATTTCCTTTTCTGATTTCATTCTTGTTCTAGTTCAGTCCAATTTCGAGGACGAAATTTCTTTTAGGAGGGTAGACTTGTCACTACCACATATTCAGATAAGGGCATTTGTGTAATTTCACTATTTTGAATAAATATGTATTTAATTAAATTGCTGAGTTTTATAAACTATTTATATATTGTTAGTTGTGATTGTTTTAGGTCTAACCCTAGAACTCATTAGGACAAACCCTAATTTGTAACCCTAATTCTAGAGAAACCCTAGAATTCAGATGTTAGGTTGGACCTCAAACCCTAGACTGACTAAACCTTAGTTAATTAGGTTCTACATGACCTAACCTTGGGGTTAAACCTAAACTATGCATTAGAAACCCTAACTTGGTCTTAATATAAAAGGGAACCCTCTCTTCCTTTATGTAGAAAGGAGAAACCCTAGCCTCCATCAAGGAAACCAATTCCCCACCTCCAGATTTCGGAATCCAGACCTAGGAGATCCCTTTCCTCCTCCAAAGCAAAGAGAAGCAAGGGGTTGGGTCAAGAATACTTGGAGAAGGAGAACTTGCATAGGGAAACCATCTCCCTATAGGTAAAACCCTATTTTTAATTCTTTTAATTCTGTTTTCAGATGTTAATGCCATTAGGAAACCACCCTTGCTGTTAGATTTCATTTTAGGGTTTAGAATTTGGGTTTTAGGTGTCCCTACATTGGTTCTTCCCCAATTTCTTGAACCCTAACCCTAGGTGCTTGCATGTAGACTTATTTCATCCTCCAACGTATAAGCTAGATTTAGATTCTTAAGGTTTTGTTTGAGGATTCTTGTGTTCTAGGTAAATTCGTTTTTTGTATTTTCTGTGTTTGATGAAATGCTTCACAGGAGGAATTACCCATCTAATCTTCTCTTCATCACCCAATTTGATGTGTGTTTATATATATATCTATGTATGTAGGTGTGTGTGTGATTTGGAGAAGAAATACATCGATGGGAAGAATTCCTGTGCACAGTCGGGGTCCTTACTGTGCTGTGTGCACTGTGGGGGGGGGATCTTCCCTGTACAGTCGTATTTCAGTATATAGTGTGTGCTGTGAGTTTTGTGTGCAGATTATTCTGTGTGTGTGCCCTAGGTTAGTTCAGATTTCAGGGTATTAGTTTATGTATCTGTGTGTATCACCGAACCCAGTACCCTTGTGTGTATGTGTATGTAACTGGGTAGTGAGAACCCTTATGCCAGTGTGTGTGAAATCAGTGAGTGGCTGTGTGTGTCCCTGTGATAAATATCAATGTCTATACTTGTGTTTAACCCTATGTCTCAGTTAGTAATACCTATGTATCTGTGAATAAGTATGAGTTTCAGGTGTAGTTCAGCAGTGTATTTCTGTGTGTTAACTGTGAGCAGCACAGTTTGAAGGTTTGGAGTCGGGTTCGTGTGCTAGTTCTGTGTATTAGTAATTTGGGGTTTTAGATTGGGTTGCAGGAACTGTGCAGTCGGGATTGGGTCTGTTCAGTACCAGTGTGGGTAGGTGATACCTTGGGTTTATGTTCTGTGTATATGGGTTCTCTTGAGTTATGTATCAGTATCAGTTAGAGCAGTGCATGTTGTGCAGATTAGTCCCAGTGAGAGTGTAGTTGTGCAGATGCCTGTATGATTTGTCTGAGTGTGAGAGTGTATCAGTGGGGAGTTGGGGTAAGTGGGTTCAGTGTTAATTCTGTGTGAGTGTTTTTCTCTGTGAGTACAGGTAACCACTATGTAAACCTGTGTGTCTCAGTTAGTGTATCAGTGAACCTGTGTCCATGTGTAATCAGTATATGTGTGTGTGAGTGAATTACCTATGTGTTAGATGCCTGTGTTCTTGTTTATCAGTGTGAGTTCCTGATTCAATCAGATTGTGTGAATTCTGTGTGTAAGAGCCTAAGGACCTGTGTGTGCTTGTGAGTGATCCAGTGAGTGAGAGAATCCTGTGTGTAGTGGCAACCAGTGCCTATGTGAGGGTGTTGTATTTCAATAAGCTACCTGTGCATTGGGAATTATTGCTTGCACTCAAGGTAAACTGCAGCAGCAGTATAAGGTAGGGATAATAGGTCAGTTCTTGTAGGCAGAACTGAGATACTAGTAGCAGACTGGTAGGCATCCTAGGAGAGGTATGGTTGAGGGCATGGGTTCTAGTGTGCATCAGGACAAGTAGTACCCTTGGGTATCACTCTTTGAAATGTATCACATAAAGTATTTTGTTGGTATCCTGGAAATACTTAGTGTATATGAGTTGAGGTTAGGATTTGAGTACTAGTTAATTAAGAGTTATATTTACACTAATTGCCTAGTAAGTAAACATGGTTTAGTATCAACACAAAAGCCTGGGGTGACAAGGTTTAGACCTAGTATTGCCCAGTAAACCTCAGTATGGACCTAGAAACCCTATTTTTTTTTACTAAACATGTTATTCTTTTAAATCAATATCTAACATTAATATTCCATAAATAGGTCTTTGTGATCCCACCTTGGACATCGATTCTCATTCTTTGCTCAGGACCACAGGCGAGTACATTCTCTGACAGTTTTTATTGTTGATTACTTCTATAAATTGTAGTGTATTACATACTTGATTCCGACACTATGGATACACGGGTTAGCACCCTAGATCCCCATCATGAGGAGTCATGATTGGAATCCATCGTGCTAGCTGGGGGATGGGAAACTATTAGTAGATTATGTGATCATATCCAAACTTACCATGCATCATAGCTCACCCCACTTCTCACGTCGGGTGTAGCCTGACCATCATCATGCTTCATAGCTGTTATATATGATTAGCCTGACCATTATCATGCATCATAGCTAACCATATGGTTAGCCTGACTTTCAAGAATCATAGCTAATCATATATAACCAGCCTGATCTAGTCCCAAGCCGATCACATAATAAACTAATAATTCAAACACTTAGCTAGATGTTTATTCTTTATTCATATTCACTTGTTCTAGCATTCACTGTTTATTGTTCATTGCTAGATGCTCTATTGCCTATTTCATTTCTCCTGTACTTCTCATTTTTAGCATATACTTTCATCTTGTATTTCTTACACTGTTTATAGACTTTGTCAATTTAATGAAACTGCTGTTAGTGCTTGTGCTTTGCTCCAATCCTGACTGGATAACATTTTTCAGAGGACCTGGAGAACTTTTGCCCCACTCATTACGGCCCAGGATTAGAGGGAGATTTCACTCCAGAAATCCCGGAGGAGTTGCCTATCCAAGAGGAGATCTTGCCTGGCTGTACTTAGATTATTTTCTGCATTTATTGTTTTAGACTGAGACTGAGTTGTATTTATTATTTTGTGACTTTGTGAGGTCAGCTAGACCCAGGATTTGAGTTGGACTTATTGTGGTTGGTTTTAATAGAACTCTTTTCTATTCTCATCGTGCCCATTATTTCTTATAGCTTGTGATTGAGTATATTATAGAACTGTGGATTTTTATCATTTTCCTTCGTACGGAGTTGAGACTATAAACAGGATATATTATGTTGTGACCTAGACAGCGTTCTACCGCCGATGCTGCGGCGTAGGCTGGACGTACCCACGACTCATGCCCAAATTCCGGGTGCGGGTCGTGACACGTTTTTAGTGGTGGCCCATGCAGGTCAAGCTTCGCAAGTTGTGCGATATCGTGGTAGTGCGACAACTTAGTCGTACTATTACGAGCCTATTTTAGAAATAGGAATTAGGTCGAGGATATGCTCAATCACAATTAGGGAATTCTTATTCTTATGATACTACTCTTAATGATTTTCCTTTAGAAATTACTGTCCTTCCTTGATGATATCGTGTCTATTACCTTAATTGATTCTTTCAATCTGTCTTCAGGATGCCGCCGAAGACCAGGTCCCAGAGACTCGGAGCAGCAGCTTCAGAGAGGTCTGCCACTTCTCGCCCTGCCGGACAGACATTCGCAGCACCTCCTACATCTCCAGTACATGTGGGAGTGTCTGCAGCTTTCGGGGGTCCTCCACCACCTGTTCAGAGGGTCCCCACAGCTACGACGGAGCCACCACCACCACCACCAGTTCAGTATCCAGGAGGTGTGCCCGTCGATGGGGCACAGATGTTCGCTTTGATTCAGGGCATGGTCGATGCCCAGAGGACGTCGGCAGAGGCCCAGAGGGTGCAGGCTGAGGCACACCAGGCCCAGACAAAGATGATGCGGGTGAACATGGAGAATGCTCACCAAGTGGCTCTCCAGACTGTGGAGAGGGTCACTCAGCAGCAGCAGCATCCTGGTCAGCAACAACAGAGGTCGGGCACCATTGTGGATTTCAAGAGGATGATGCCTCGGGAGTTCAAGGGGACAGAAGGGATACTCTACGCCGATGATTGGCTAGAGGACATCGAGAGGAACTTGCGCTTGGCGCAGCTTCCGGACGCCCTCCAGATCGAGGCCGCCGACAGCCAGATGTTCGATATTGCCCTGACATGGTTTCGCACGGAGCCGAGACTCTTGCGCAGGGGACTCACTTGGGAGGCTTTCAGGGAGCTCTTCAAGGAGAAATTCTTTTCTGACGTTGCCCTGGGAGCCTTGGAGAGTCAGTTCCATGACTTAGTCTAGGGGAGCTCGTTCGTCGATGATTATGCCGCGGAGTTTTGCCGCCTGAGCCGCTTCGCGCCGTCGATGATTAGAGATCCGGGGGACAGGGCCCGGAAGTTCAGAAAGGGGCTAACAAGGGAGATCAAGTCTCGCACGTCAGGACGTCGCACCGCTACTTTCGAGGGCATATTGATGGATGCCCAGATAGCCGAGGACGACTTGGACCTCAGGCCCAAGAGGGGACGCGATGTTTCCGGAGGAGCAAACAGTAGTGCGGGACCAGGCAAGCGTCCACACTATCAGCAGCAACAGAGGCCCTTTCAGCAGCAGCACCAGCAGCACCAGGCACCAGCCCGAGGGTGCGGGTCGTGACACGTTTGCTCGATAAATGACTCCTGACATACGTGCAATGCCACGTGTTTGACTCAATGCGTTCCATGCGTCTATGGCCACATGTGTACCAGACTCTATGCATTCTATATGTTTCTGGTCACATGCATCCCAAACTCCATGTGTTTCATTCATTTTTGGCCACATGCGTCCCCGATTCCATGCGTCCCAAGCGCCTATGCTCCTTGAGACAAAATCTTTCCATTATCACTAAAAAGATTCTCCTCAACCAAGTGCGGGTCGTATGTCAAGATGACTAAGTTACGTAGACAAAAGACAAGAACGACCCAGATCTTCAGTAACAACAAATTATAACAAAAGTCCACGTGACAGCTCTGCCTGGACTTGCTTTTACTGGTACAACTGTATCCTGTTAAGGATGGACACGTGGCAACCCCTAACATCCATATGGACCTACATGCGGCCACCATGATGGCTATATATATATGCCAGGGTCGCATACCCAGAGACACACGCACAGAGGAGTGCACTCAGACATAGGCAAAAGAAAGCATTTCCCACTTCCTGGTCAGATCGTCAACGGAGTAAAGAAGCCACTGTAGTGCTCGATCTCCATCGTCACACTCCCCAGAATCCAAAAATTGTACTTAGATTTTCTTTTTAGGATCTTTTTGTATTCTTTGTTTATTACATCAATATAAAAAACTTTGTTCAAACTTGTTGATGGCGAACAAGATGACGGCTCTGCCAGGGACGAGATTTTCTACTAATGAAGAGCTGGTGACGCAATCTGACTCAAGGAAGCTGGGGTCCACCCAGAGAATGTCGGTCGTACGCTTCGATCAACAAGCTTTCAAAGAGATGCTCTTGGAGGACAACGCTAACCCTTCGCCAAGGCTAGCAAAGCCTAAGAAGACCCGCAAGATGTGGGTAGCAAAGGCTGATGCATCTCACCCAACTGTGGAGACTGTGCTCCCTGTCTCTCTCCCTGTTGCTGCAGACGCACAGTATGCGTCCACCCAAGTCGTCCCCATCCATGCGACAGCCTCGTTTGAGAAGGATAATGCTCAGCACCCGAACTCTGGCAGAGAAAAATACTACGATGCCAAGAGTTTGGGGGTTGACACACAATCCATGCACCCACGTCGAATGACACAGAAGAGGAAGCAATATGCGGCCTCCAGTTCCAACAGTGGACAGACAACCGTATGCGCCCTTGACAGCAACAAAAGTTCTGTCTTTGACTGAATCTCATGAGGCCTTGCGTCCATGCACCATTTTGAGGAGAATCCAAACTTGGACTCTTCATACTATACGCCAGTGCGTACTAAGTCGAAGAAGTCTAGGGCAGTGCAAGCTCGTCAAGCTCAAGCAACTGTATATTTGGTTGGCCATCAGCAGGCACCACTAACTTTAATGTGTGCCGCAGACGATCATGCGCCCCGCCCGTAGTGGCACAGGGACATGGTCAGTCTCAAAAGTTTTCCACTGATATCTTGGGAAAAGTTCCTATATGTGTAGCGCCCCGTTCCCCCGGTGCGGGGGCGCGGCTAAGAAACACAAGATGGTATCGTTCGATCAGGATAGATTGAATTAAGAACTCGTCCTCGTTATGAATTTGTTTCTTCGGAATCGATTCCCATATTCAGTGGACCGTGCCCCCGGGATCGACTTAGCGGCAGAGTCAGGAGGGACCACTCCGCTGCTATCTTTTATTGTCTCGGTTTTTGATGTCGCTTGTTGCTTTCGTGCTTTAAGTTGGTTTTGGGATTTGCTTGTTTTTCTTGAACGGTTTCGATGGTTTTTATTATTTTCGTTCATTGAACTGTACTTCAATTCCGAGATTGAAAAGAGTGGAAGGAGTATTAATTGAGCTGTTCGTGATGCAGATGAACGAGCAGTAGGCGGCTTGCGAGCGGAGTCGTGAAGCACCTCTTTTCTTCTCCTTTCTTTCCAACCAAGTGAGTGGCTACCAACCCGATTAGCTAGCCCTACTTCCAAGCTTCACACCCTAAAATCTTGCATTCTTCTTTGCCCCGATCAAACGATACCAAGTAATAATAAAAGAAACCAAGATTAAAAGGGAATAGACTTGGATTGTATTGCTTGTCAACCAACTGTGAACTGTTATCATACTGTATGCTAGTTTGTTTATAACTGTTCTATGAATCATGCTAAGTATGGAACACATTCTATACGCTAAACTGTTCAAGGAGTCTATGCTAAATGAATCATGCAATATCGACTGTCCTGTACTCCTGTTTGCCTCAACTGCATGAACTGTTAACTTAGTAAACATATTGTTCGATCACGGACAACTTGTGCATAAGGTAACTGGTTCCTGCGGACGGTCGCTGGGGCACTGGCACCGATCCGGTCCGGACGGAACTCTACTGTATAGTCAACTGTACTGGACAGAATGGCTTATAGCACCCACTGTACTTTCGCTACAAACCATTCTCGTCTATGACTGGTGTCCCTATTGGCATACGCCAGTGATCTATTGTATATTTAAACCTGTTGCAAACTAACTTGTGTCTTCGTGGCAGGGAAGGCATGGTAAGTATTGTGCAGGTGATTCAGACGGTCAGGTAAAATCCACCGAACGGTGGCACGTTCATTTCAGTAAATTTCTATATGCTGCTTACTTGTAAATGAACTAAGGCAAGATAGAAACCCACAAAAATTTGCATGCTTTATTAAACAACGTGTTGATTGGTATAGTTCGGTTAGCTCGCCTTCACCAGTATATTTTGACATAATGACCCTCGTTGAAACAGGTTCTCCGCACCAAGGCGAACTGAGCGAGGAGCCGAAGTCGTCTTTCTCGAATCCAGTCCAGCTGTTGGCGCATCCTGATTGCGCCGTATTTTGAAGTACTTGAAGACCGGAGCTTGCAACTCTTCATACACAAATGCAGCTCCATGGCAAATCTATCCTCCAGCCTGGAGGTCTTTATCATTTTGAAGTTATAAAGGGATGTAATGTACAGGACTGCTATCTCATTTTGAGTCAACACTTTTGTAAGCCCGTGCAAAATATTAGCTGACTCGTTCAAGAGTTTGTAATAGATGTTCATTATCAATAAAGAGAATTTTTTCATGTTTCAACTTGTGTTCAATTTATCTGCGTACTCTGAATATGTGCTCATTATGCAAAATACTTTAGCCTTATGCGGGCGCAACCCCAGGCCCGCACGGCATCACGATTCGGGGGACGCCCCAACGATTCTACGAAATCGGGTCGTGACATAATGGTATCAGAGCACAGATTCAAGTTTCTTAGACTCGCACTGGAAAAGTTTCTTTAACGATCAAATTCCTATGTGAACTCTTGAACTCGCTAGGCCAAATGAGATACATTCATGCAATAAGTCCATAATATATTATGATTCTAATGTAATTTACCTTCTTTTGAAGGAATGGCTCCAGCGCAATCTGCAGTGCTAGCACCGAACGAAACATAAGAAAGTAGTTCGGGCACTTCGGGAAGCTCTCGGAGCCAACGGGGCATATCTCAAGTCGATCCGCTTGAGCGGATAATGCTAATGTTAGAAGCACAACGACAAGGAGATTATGCTTGCCAAGCCAAGTTCGAAAGCAACCTAGAGGCACGATTCTCAGTCCAACAGAAGCAGGTAGATACCCTACAACAAATCGTTCAGACTTTGGCTTCCAACCATTCTGCTGCAACTACAACGACTCCGGTGGGACAACCCGTGCTTGAAGTAGAGACGCCGCAAATTCCAAGGTCGAGGGACGTGACTACCTTCAACTTGGGCCACTTCAAGAAAGTCTGCAATACCCCATTCAACGGGACTGAGGACCCAGTCGTAGCTCTAGATTGATTGGCCAAACTTGAAGATCACTTCGCTCTACTAGAGGTCCCCGAAGAGAAGCGCGTCGCCTGCACGCAACTACAGCTCCGCCTCAACGCGCACGATTGGTGGGACGTGCATCGACGATCTCTCCAATTTGATCACGGAGAGGAGGCGATCTCGTGGATGACTTTTTGTGCCGTGTTCGAAAAGGAGTTTGTACCCCCTCCAGTACAACGTTAGATGGAGAACGAGTTCGTCCAACTGAGGCATGGCAGTATGACAGTTAAACAGTACTCCGCCGAATTCAACCGACTCTCCAAATTTGCTAGGGCCTATTTATCTGATGTAGCGAGTCGAGCTAGAAGGTTTGAAGATGGACTACGCCCTGCCATCCATTCGCACATAGTCGTTCATCAGTATCGTACAATACGAGAAGTCATGAATCATGCCATGTCTCTCGAACCACACTATCCTCACGTTCCTGCCGGCGCTGTGCATACCTACAATCACAAACGCCAAAGCAACGACAGAGGAAACAATGCTACAAAGCGTCCGAACAATGGTGGCAAGCATGGAGAAAAGTTAGAGAAAGTATGTCACTTCTGCAGGCGGCCGGGCCACGCAATAGATAAGTGTCGCCTGAAACTTGGGTTATGTTTAGTTTGCGGTGAAGCAAACCATACCGTTCATGACTGTCCACTGAGCCGTCTCAACAACCGTCGCCCGCAACAGAATAATCCCTAACGGTTGGTTCTATTCCTAAGTTTCGGGACAAAACTTCCAATTAGTTGGGTAGGATGTAGCGCCCCATTCCCCCGGTGCGGGGAGCGCGGCTAAGAAACACAAGATGGTATCGTTCGATCGGGATAGATTGAATTAAGAACTCGTCCTCGTTATGGATTTGTTTCTTCGGAATCGATTCCCATATTCAGTGGAACGTGCCCCCGGGATCGACTTAGCGACAGAGTCAGGAGGGACCTCTCCGTTGCTATCTTTTATTGTCTCGGTTTTCGATGTCGCTTGTTGCTTTCGTGCTTTGAGTTGGTTTTGGGATTTGCTTATTTTTCTTGAACGGTTTTGATGGTTTTCATTATTTTTGTTCATTGAACTGTACTTCAATTCCGAGATTGGAAAGAGTGGAAGGAGTATTGATTGAGCTGTTCGTGATGCAGGTGAACGAGCAGTATGCAGCTTGCGAACGGAGTCATGAAGTGCCTCTTTCCTTCTCCTTTCCTTCCAACCAAGTGAGTGGCTACCAACCCGATTAGCTAGCCCTTCTTTCAAGCTTCACACCCTAAAATCTTGCATTCTTCTTTGCTCCGATCAAATGATACCAAGTAATAATAAAAGAAACCAAGATTAAAAGGGAATAGACTTGGATTGTATTGCTTGTCAACCAACTGTGAACTGTTATCATACTGTATGCTAGTTTGTTTATAACTGTTCTATGAATCGTGCTAAGTATGGAACACATTCTATGTGCTAAATTGTTCAAGGAGGCTATGCTAAATGAATCATGCAATACCGACTGTCCTGTACTCCTGTTTGCCTCAACTGCATGAACTGTTAACTTAGTAAACATACTGTTCGATCACGGACAACTTGTGCACAAGGTAACTGGTTCCTGCGGACGGTCGCTGGGGCACTGACACCGATCCGGTCCGGACGGAACTCTACTGTATAGTCAACTGTACTGGACGGAATGGCTTATAGCACCCACTGTACTTTCCCTGCAAACCATTCTCGTCTATGACTAGTTTCCCTATTGGCATACGCCAGTGATCTATTATATATTTAAACCTGTTGCAAACTAACTTGTGTCTTCATGGCAGGGAAGGCATGGTAAGTATTGTGCAGGTGATTCAGACGGTCAGGTAAAATCCACCGAACGGTGGCACATTCATTTCAGTAAATTTCTATATGCTGCTTACTTGTAAATGAACTAAGGCAAGATAGAAACCCACAAAAATTTGCATACTTCATTAAACAACGTATTGATTGGTATAGTTTGGTTAGCTCGCCTTCACCAGTATGTTTCAACATAATGACCCTCGTTGAAACAGGTTCTCCGCACCAAGACGAACCGAGGGAGGAGCCGAAGTCGTCTTTCCCGAATCCAGTCCAGCTGTTGGCGCATCCTGATTGTGCTGTATTTTGAAGTACTAGAAGACCGGAGCTTGCAACTCTTTATACACAAATGCAGCTCCGTGGCAAAGCTATCCTCCAGCCTGGAGGTCTTTATCATTTTGAAGTTATAAAGGGATGTAATGTACAGGACTGCTATCTCATTTTGAGTCAACACTTTTGTAAGCCCGTGCGGCATATTAGCTGACTTGTTCAAGAGTTTGTAATAGATGTTCATTATCAATAAAGAGAACTTTTCCATGTTTCAACTTGTGTTCAATTTATCTGCGTACTCTGAATATGTGCTCGTTATGCAAAATACTTTAGTCTTGTGCGGGCGCAACCCTAGGCCCGCACGGCATCACGATTCGGGGAACGCCCCAGCGATTCTATGAAATCGGGTCGTGACAATACGAACCCCAAGTCAGGGAGCAAAGACCTCACCCGCACACCCATGTGGTCAGTCTACCCGAGTTCACAAGCGGAGTGTAAAGGTGAACGATCACTCGTATTACTTACGCGATGTGATCAATCGCAAGCGTAAAGTAAGGGAAACAACTATGGCATTCGAGGTGTCCTCTTCAGGGCATCAGTGTGCCAATATCATCATCAATTACTGTTGTACCAAAATAGTAGCATATGCAAATAAACAGTCAATATTCCAACGATTGCAACCCAAAGCACCTATCCGACAACGTCTCGAAGAGCAAGTGCCAATGTTCGAGGAGAAGGAGTTGCCTTTTGCCTCGCATTGTGCCACTTAGAGGTCTCCCTCCACAAAGCGGGGTTAGAAGTCCAGCACCTCCAATCCTTCTTTTTCGGCCAGCATGTCGAGGAGGCTAGCTCCAGGAGGACAAGCGGCTCTTCCCAGAAGGAGTATTCTTGGGCACCTGCTCAAAATCAATTTTGTCGTCAATTGGGGGTAGCACTTCCTCCAGATCCAAGATTACTCTACAAGCTGGGAGTAGCAACCCTCCAGGACTCTACAAAAACCCGTCATTCCAAGAGGATAATGAGTCTCAAGGAACGTACGTCAAATTTGCTGGGGGTAGCTACCTTCACCAAAGTAAAGCACCTTCAGAAGATGGGGGTTGTGTCCCCTTCGAGTTTGAAGATGAAGCCGCAAACTCGATGCAAGGGTCTGATATTGAAAGCGAGAGATCCACGGTCCCTTCCATCTTCCCCCATCTACGAATAGTATATATGGCGGGAGAAGACAAGGAGGGCTCCATTGATCAACAATATCTCGAACCTCTTGAGACCATGATGCATACAATAAATGCCTCCATGGCGGCAATGACCCAGATGGTCTCAGATATCAAGAACAGTTTCACCCCTCAACCCCCAAGGGCTCAGGTCAGGCCAGTCAAGATCTGGGAGCCAACAGGGAATCTAATGCAACCTCTCCTTCCACAGAGGGTAATCATGCCCTACCTTTACCCTACCCAGATCCTCTGCCCCCTCTGCAATTGAGGAAGGTTGGGAGGCGATAAAGAAAGTACGGAAACTCCAGGCCCATAATGACTCTATGAACAACCGGGACACACTACATCAGCTCAGGGTACAACAACCCTATCCCCTCGATTGGAGAAATGTGGTGTACCCTTCTAAGTACAAGCCCTTCTCGTTAACCCCATTCGACGGAAAGTTATCTCTTCATCAGAATCTGAACTATTTTGAAATAATGATGGGGCATCTGCCTTATGAGGATGCTTTCCTCACCAAGCTCTTCATCGACACCTTGTCCGGGGTAGCCTTCGACTAGTTCTGTAGCCTCCCCGATAATTGCATTTCGTTCTTTGAGGACCTTAAAAGGCTCTTCCTCTACCGGTTCTACGATAGATGAATGGACATGATGACATCCTCCCTCCTGGACATTCACAAAAGGAGGAGCCTGTGCGTCAGTACATAGAACGGTTCAGGCAGGCTGCTCTAAAATTGCCTCCCGGCAACCTGAAGTATACCCTAATGGACGCATGCTAGAAAAACATACTACTGACAATAAAAATTTGGATGGGCTCAACTCAGTACAAAGATTAGACTACATTCATCATCAGTGTTGCCGCTGCCGAGAATGTTCTAAAGGAGACACAGGGGCTGGGAGTATGCCTCCCTGTCACAGAGGACAGAGGAAAGCGCCCTATCAACAGCTACAATAACGTTCGAGATGGCAAAGGAAAGCATGCTATTACTGCCAATGTGGCCAGGAAACCCACCGCACCGGATCAAAAGCCGACAGAGACTTCAAAACCAAGAGAGTCTTATTCCTTCGAAGATGATGATGTCATACCAATCTTCGAGGTGCTGATGAAATATGGTAAATTCTGCCTTCCCGACATTAAACATTCTGAAAAGGCAGAGAAGGTTCATGACCCCAAGTACTGCCACTATCCCCAGTACGTCCACCACCCAACACGAGACTGCTACATGTTGAAAAGATACATCCAACGCCTGATAGACACCAAGTCTCTCAACTTAGACTTCGAAGACAAGACAGTTGCTGCTAACATGGTATCTCTCCAATTTGGAGACTTTCCAGTACTGAAATCCCAAGACGGTGTTGTCCCGATATCAAGGGCAACAATGGAAGTTGTCAACCTTCCTCCAGCCTGAGACCAAGCAACGGGTTGGTGCCATTCACTACCCAACGTGGTGAGATCATGTGGGTCCATCCAGATCTTGCCCAAGATGTAATACAACCTTCTGTCACCAAGCAGAAGGAAAGAAAATCTAAGCCATGTCATATGGTTTCTTCTTCTGCTGAAGAAGCCTTGGCAGGAGTAACTCGATCAGGTATCCCTACCAACTTGACCACGATGTTGCAAAAGACATTGTTCCCCCTGCTATCGTACCCTGTGTACCTGCTATATCAAATCTGGGTCTGTCTCAACCCCCCGCAGCACACAAACAGAACCACAAAGAGCCTCGCTTCGATAGACACATGCGGAAAGAGACAACTCAAAGGCTAGAAAAGCCTTACAATTTTGACATCTTGGCATAACTTGCCAATACTCCGACAAAGTTATCTCTCTTTGAGCTCCTCCGACTCTCCAAAGAAACTCGGGAGGCTCTAAGCAAAGCACTACAGAATGTCGACTCCTACTTGTCTCAAGTCAAGCCTTCGGCTGAGGATCCATCGACATACCCCCACTGTAATAATGTGATAGAGGAAATCCCAAACATCACATTCTTACAATAAGGCATGTTGATCAAGAATAACCGGCACGATCGTCCCTTTATTATACGGGCTATATCGGAGCCATCAAGGTGGATCAAATGCATATTGATCCGGGTTCTTCCATCAGCATCATCCCGCGGAGTCTATTCTAGATCCTGGGAATCCCAATACATCGCTTGACAACGACCAACACTACCATCAACGGGTTCAATGTTGGGATAAGTTACCCTCTAGGAAAGATTCACCTGAAATGTCAGATCGGAGACTTACGCACAGAGGTGACTTGCTATGTCATAGACGTCGACGTATCATACAATGTCTTGCTAGGACGTCCATAGATACACGAATACATGATCGTACCTTCGACTTTACATAAATACCTGAAGTATATTAACAATGAGGGCATCGTTAAGACTGAGTTCGCTGATGTTGACCCCTTCAAAGTCTTCGAGGCATATTACTCTGACTCTATCTTGTACAAATCGAGTCAACAAGAGAAAAAAGAGAACAATGCCGATGACGAAGCGTTACCTGGCCCAATGTCAGACAAACCCTTGACGGTCTGCCTCAAGGGACATGCCCGCAACACAACCAATAATGCCAATAATGAAGAAGAGGTCGGCATAAGATCAGATAAACCCTTGATAGTCCACCTCAAAGGACCTGTCTACAGCACAACCCCTTCTCTTATGGTTAAACTCCCAAAAAGGGTGCCAAAACCTCTGACTGTACATCTGCAAAGACCAAGACGATCACAAAAGGAGGATCTAGCACCAGCTCCTGACTCTGAGCCCCTGGTGGTAAAGCTCCAGAAGGTCTCCAAAGACATTGCTTGCAATAGAGAAGAATGTCACACCCCAGTCCCAAAATACGTAGGACTAGGAATACGTAAGTATGACAGCCGTATGTATATGACAACTCCAATATATGGATACCATAATACACACGTACGCTGTAATATAAATAATACTCATATGTGGTATCTATGTTATCACAAGTCACAAAATACTAATCTCATCCACACAATAAGTCACAGAAAAATATAACTAAACTAGAATAATGAGTCTGAAATAATCCAACAATGATAGTCGGGTGGCGACAAATCCACTACCAATGACTATATCAGAACTATAATGAGAGAGAAGAGTAAAATCACCAATATAAAATGAGGTGATGATAAAAGAGTGTCTGCTAAAAGATCCATCGCTAGAGATAGTCAATGATACTCAGTGGATAAGGTCTCCTCGGCAGAAAGTAATGCGTCAGGTCCGGGTCCGTACTCTTGCGGATACCCATGGTCGTCTATACCTGGCAAGGGACCAGGTCCTCAGAGGGACATAACAAGATACATAAAAGCAAGCCAATTGAATACAGTAAACATGCATAATATTTAAAAATATATAAGTATGCTGTACAAGATAATCTATATAAATGCAAATAAGGACAACTTTTTGACGTATGGACAAGGGTAGGCTACTCGATCTAAATCTTATAACTCATATACACGTCTAGAACATCAGAAATTGACATACTGCGGGGGTAGCGACCAGCGTGTGACTCCAGAAATTGACATACCGTGGGGGTAGCGACCAGCACGACACACTCTCGTAGTGCGAGCTAGATACTACGGTTTACCCGAGTGGTTAAAGCCCATACGCCTACTGATTATCCTCTCATGATACTAAGTGTCATGTGTGTGTCAACATATCTAATATATAGTAATGACTGAACGAAACTACATATACAATAAATATACAGATATATAAAAATATAAATAGCATGCAAAGTACTGTAAATAATTTGGCAAGGTATACTTGCATGATCTGAAAAAGAATGAAGTTTCAACTCAAGGCGTCATCTGATCTACCCGTCACATAAATTAAACAAGTTAGGTTACAAAAGTGGGTGAATAGTTTTCACCATTTTAATCTATTTTAGTTTTGAATAAATTAACCTAAAATAGTATTTAATCTTATTATAATCTGATTTTATTGGTAAATCCTAATTTTGGTCCAAAAAAAGTTAACTTTACGGATTTGTGATCCGTAGAACGCAAATCGAGGCAATCCGTTGACCAAAAAGTTAACAGACTCAAATCCTTGATTTCTGTGTAGAATTCTATAGATTTCAGTGCTATATGAATACCAAAATTAATGGTTTTATAAAATCACAAGTCAGTAAAGAGTTATGTCCATAAGGGTGCACATATGACAATTTTTGGTAGTTTTCTATTTACCTCTACGTTGCATAAATTTGACAGTAAATTAAACTTATATGTTAAATTCTAAAGATATTATTTTATGTAAGTTTATCATGTCAACTTTCTAATACTTTAAACAGTTCGTAATTCCAAATTTGGGATCTCCCAAAATCTCGAAAATACGAAAATATGTCTAATTTCGGACAACTGACACTTTTAGAATTTTCTAGAAAAATAGGTTCATAAATTATTAAAATAATTTATATATTCAAAAAACTAACCTTGATATAGTTCTAACAAAAAAAAAACTAGAGCACATTTGGAGTCCGAAGATAGGAGATATCATCTTTTTAAGTCGTCATAACTACTAGAAAATGAGGCTAAATTTATGACAAATTTTGACTATTTTTGGACGAAAAAGAGGGAAATATGGGGAAAAAAATATGAAGGATGAGGTATTTATAATGGTGGACACTACTTAATTGAATACGACTATGATTGGCTAATTTAGATATGATTAGGATCAATTTAAATAAGGATATGATATGCATGAAGTTGCTTTCCTAGTAGGCTCAGGATTTGAATTAATTTAAAATAGAGTTTGAGTTTATCTCAATAATTTATAATCTTAAATAGAATTAAAAATACAAATAATTTATATATAATCTTATTAATATCTATTAACACTAAATTAGCATCTATCTAATATTAAGACTATATATATATATATCCAAATAAATCCTGTATAATTTCAAAAATCTAAATAAATTTTTTAAAATTCTAAATAAATTACAGAAAAATATAATTAAATATTTTAACCTAAAATAAATATTTGGTAGGAACAATATGCAAGTATGATCTCATAGTAAATCATGGAAGACCTAGAAATTTATGTTCCCAATATTTTTATTACCTAAAAATTCTAAAAAAATCTCCAAAAATCTAAAATAGCCTAAAAATGATTCTAAATAAATATTTACATAAGTAAATATACTAAGAAATTTATTTTCTAATTAATTAAGAGAATACTCTAAAGTAATTTAATATTTAAAATAATCTATAATAAATATAATAATATAAACTACACACAAATTACCTATTTTAGGTGAGGGGGTTTCAATCTACCCAACTTACAAAAAATTTGTCCTCGGAATTAAAAATAAGGCATGATTTTTCTCTATCTAATCTTACTTGATCATAATCTAAAGAATTTACCTCAAGTTGACAATGCAGTTTCTCTCCAACTTAGAATTTACCCATCTATCACCTAAGGCTATACATCTAAGAAAATATTCCTCAAATCATGTTATTCAATCCTCAAATTTTTAACACCAAACATATCATATATGATATATCCTTAATCAATTATAAAATATAGTCACCAAGTCATGTGATTATTCTATGGGATATATCTTGTACTCTCTGTGTATCAAACTTATACCAAGCACGAGGTTTCGTCTTTCCGAAATAAGGAAAGACGGAAAACAATGATAAAAAGTTCAAGAGGGAGGTAATAGGATAGAAGTATGGGGATCAAGGTATTTTACAGAATTCAAATAGGAATTGTCAAGGCAGTTGTGGATTAAAATCCTATTTGGTAATTTCTTATTCGCATGCTCGTATCAGTATAGTTATATAACTGACACGATACGCTAAGACATGTCTAGAGGGCAAGTACATTCGTCTAAGAAGCTAAGTCAATTTTATCTCAATCCACATAAGTAGTCATGCGAGGGGCAAACCAAGCGCACTATGGTTGATCAGACCATAATACACTGATTCTGATTTTTGATAATGTCTTAGTGTGTATACCCAATAATACATGTATCATGATCAAGCTCGATAGAAGAGTAAGCTTGCAAAATTAGGCTATAATAGCAGCATAAGTCTAGGTAGTTCAGAAAATATAAACACGCTAGATTATGATAAAAGAAGGTACACAATAATTCAAGTTCACAAGAAGGTAAGACTCTACGGTCTCTACAGTTGTCATACTAACTCCTTGTCTAAGTCGCTAGTCGACCAAATAGGGGTATGGGCCTCTAATTTCTACAGTTTAATTAAACACTATCTTCTTATGCAAGTCTATAGTTGGTGTCATTCGGTTATACTTCATCAATGGGTTAAGAGGACTATGTGATACTATGTTATGAGGCATACTACCCAACTTAACAGAATTAACTAATATTGTACTACCTTAAGGATAAAGTAGAAACTTCTGTTAAGATTTATGAGAAAATGCATTAATATTTATTAGGGTATCCTATTATAAAACTCCATAGGTAATGGCCATCTTAGGTCTTAATCATAGTTCTTATAGAATAAAAGGGTTAATATTAAGAATAGAAGGGTTAGTTGGCACGAGTTGAAAGAAAAGAAGAACATAATTAGTCGTCGCATAAATAACGGACGCTAAGTTTTCAGAGGAACAAGATTTAAATTTAAATAGAAAGACTCTAGATAGTATCATGGTTTTCTAAGGGGATGGTGGTTTGCTAACCTTTGTGTTCGAGGTATGATATAGGAAAGTGTTATTTTATTCCTCTTGGCTTCCTAGGGTACTGTTTGCTAATATCAAGACAAGAATCTAAATGTATAGTTTTATAATACTATCTCACTATAAAAGTTAGGTTTGGTCCTAATATTCAACCTTGGATTTCTAGTGGTCCCTCAATACTAGAGTCAAAAAATATGGTTCAATTTCTAATTAACTCTAGTAGTGTCTACACCACTCTCAAGTCCTTCATAAATATCTCAAGGGATAATGGTCGTCTAATTTATAGGTATGGGGTGCTAGGGTTTATTAGGTGTCCTACACTTAGTGATGTTTTTATATTCTAGTTGTGTCCTCAGTATGTATTACCCTAATTATCATCCTAATAACAGGGATTTCTATTCTCTAGGAGAAGGCTATACTCAAGAAACTATTAGGAAGCACATGAATCAAGCAGGATACGATTATTTAGATAGAACAGATTGAAAAAAAGATTAGTCATAGTCAATTGTGGATGAGATCCTATACTCTAATCCTAATTGCAGGCTTACTGGGTACAGTAATGTAACCGAGACAATATGCTCTTGACCTGCATGGGCCACCACAAATATATGTCACGCCCCAGTCCCAAAATACGTAGGACTAGGAACACATAAGCATGTCAGCCGTATGTATATGACAACTCTAATATATGGATACCATAATACACACGTACGATGTAATATGAATAATACTCATATGTGGTATCTATGTTATCACAAGTCACAAAATACTAATCTCATCCACACAACAAGTCACAGAAAAGAATATAACTAAATTGGAATAATGAGTCTAAAATAATCCAACAATGATAGTCGGGTGGAGACAAATCCACTACCAATGACTATATCAGAACTATAATGAGAGAGAAGAGTAAAATCACCAATATAAAATGAGGTGATGATAAAAGAGTGTCTGCTAAAAGATCCATCGCTAGAGATAGTTAATGATGCTCAGTGGGTAAGGTCTCCTTGGCAGAAAGTAATGCGTCAGGTCTGGGTCCGTACTCTTGTAGATACTCATGGTCGTCTATACCTGGCAAGGGACCAGGTCCTCAGAGGGACATAACAAGATACATAGAAGCAAGCCAATTAAATACAGTAAACATGAATAATATTTAAAAATATATAAGTACGTTGTACAAGAATATCTATATGAATGCAAATTAGGACAATTTTTCGACGTATGGTCAAGGGTAGGCTACTCGATCTAAACCTCACAACTCACACACCCGTCTAGAACATCAGAAATTGACATACCGTGGGGGTCGCGACCAACGTGTGACTCCAGAAATTGACATATCGTGGGGGTAGCGACCAACGCGACACACTCCCGTAGTGTGAGCTAGATACTACGGTTTACCAGAGTAGTTAAAGACATAAGCCTACTGATTATCCTCTCATGATACTAAGTGTCATGTGTGTGTCAACATATCTAATATATAGTAATGACTGAACGAAACTACACATGCAATGAATATACAGATATATAGAAATTTAAATAGCATGCAAAGTACTGTAAATAACTTGGCAAGGTATACTTGCCTGATCTGAAAAAGAATGAAGTCCCAACTCAAGGCGTCGTCCGATCTACCCGTTACATAAATTAAACAAGTTAGGTTACAAAAGTGGGTGAATAATTTTTGCCATTTTAATCTATTTTAATTCTGAATAAAATAATCTAAAATAGTATTTTAATCTTATTATAATCTAATTTTATTATTAAATCCTAATTTTGGTCCAAAGAAAGTTAACTTTACAGAATTGTGATCCGTGGCACGCAAATCTAGGTAATCCGTTGACCAAAAAGTCAACCAACTCAAATCCTTGATTTCTGTGTAGAATTATATAGATTTTAGTACTATATGAATACCAAAATTGACGGTTTCATAAAATTATAAGTCGGTAAAGAGTTATGTCCACAAGGATGCACAGATGATAATTTTTGGTAGTTTTTTATTTACCTCTACGTTGCACGAATTTTACAATAAATTAAACTTATATGTTAAATTCTAAAGATATTATTTTATGTAAGTTTATCATGTCAACTTTATGAAACTTTAAACGGTTCATAATTCCGAATTTTGGATTTCCCAAAATCTCGAAAATACGAAAATGCGTCTGATTTTGGACAGCTGACACTTTTAGAATTTTCTAGAAAAATAGGTTCATAAATTATTAAAATAATTTATATATTCGAAAAACTAACCTTGATATAGTTCTAACAAAAAAAACTAGAGCGCATTTGGAGTCCGGAGATAGGAGATATCATCTTTTTAAATTGTCATAACTACTAGAAAATGAGGCTAAATTTATGACGAATTTTGACTATTTTTTGACGAAAAAGAGGGAAATATGGGGAAGAAAAATATGAAGGATGAGGTATTTATAATGGTGGACACTACTTAATTGAATACGACTATGATTGGCTAATTTGGATATGATTAGGATCAGTTTAAATAAGGATATGATATGTACGAAGTTACTTTCCTAGTAGGCTCAGAATTTGAATTAATTTAAAATAGAGTTTGAGTTTATCTCGATAATTTATAATCTTAAATAGAATTAAAGATAATACAAATAATTTATATATAATCTTATTAATATATATTAACACTAAATTAGCAACTATCTAATATTAAGACTACATATATATATATATATATATATATATATAAATCCTGAATAATTTCAAAAATCTAAATAAAATTCTTAAAATTCTAAATAAATTATAGAAAAATATAATTAAATATTTTAACCTAAAATAAATATTTGGTAGGAACAATATGCAAGTATGATCTCATAGTAAATCATGGAAGTCCTAGAAATTTAAGTTCCCAATATTTTTATTACCTAAAAATTCTAGAAAAATCTCTAAAAATCTAAAATAGCCTAAAAATGATTCTAAAAAAATTTTACATAAGTAAATATACTAATAAATTTATTTTATATTAATTAAGAGAATACTCTAAAATAATTTAATATTTAAACTAATCTATAATAAATATAATAATATAAACTACACATAAAATATATATTTTGGGTGAGGTGGTTTCAATCTACCCAACTTACAAAAATTTTGTCCTCGAAATTAAAAATAAGGCATGATTTCTCTCTATCTAATCTTACTTGATCACAATCTAAAGAATTCACCTCAAGTTGACAATGCAGTTTCTATCCAACTTAGAATTTACCCATCTATCACCTAAGGCTATACATCTAAGAAAATATTCCTCAAATCATGTTATTCAATCCTCAAAATTTTAACACCAAACATATCATATATGATATATCCTTAATCAATTATAAAAGATAGTCACCAAGTCATGTGATTATTTTATGGGGTATATCTAGTACTCTCTGTGTATCAAACTTATACCAAGCACGAGATTTCGTCTTTCCGAAATAAGGGAAGACGGAAAACAATGATAAAGAGTTCAAGAGGAAGGTAATAGGATAGAAGTATGGGGATCAAGGCATTTTAAAGAATTCAAATAGGAATTGTCAAGGAAGTTGTGGATTAAAATTTGGTAATTTCTTATTCGCATGCTCGTATCAGTACAGTTATATAACTGACACGATACACTAAGACATGTCTAGAGGGCAAGTACATTCGTCTAAGAAGCTAAGTCAATTTTATCTCAATCCACATAAGTAGTCATGCGAGGGGCGAACCAAGCGCACTATGGTTTATCAGATCATAATATACTGATTCTGATTTTTGATAATGTATTAGTGTGTATACCCAATAATACATATATCATGATCAAGCTCGATAGAAGAGTAAGCTTGCAAAACTAGGCTATAATAGCAGCATAAGTCTAGGTAGTTCAAAAAATATAAACACGCTAGATTATGATGAAAGAAGGTACACAATAATTCAAGTTCACAAGAAGGTAAGACTCTACAATCTCTACAGTTGTCATACTAACTCCTTGTCTAAGTCGCTAGTCGACCAAATAGGGGTATAGGCCTATAATTTCTATAGTTTAAATAAATACTATCTTCTTATGAAAGTCTGTAGTTGGTGTCATTCGGTAATACTTCATCAATGGGTTAAGAGGACTATGTGATACTATGTTGTGAGGCATACTACCCAACTTAAAAGAATTAACTAATATTGTACTATCTTAAGGATAAAGTAGAAACTTCTGTTAAGGTTTACGAGAAAATACATTAATATTTATTAGAGTATCCTATTATAAAACTCCATAGGTAATGATCATCTTAGGTCTTAATCATAGTGCTCATAGAACAAAAGGGTTAATATTAAGAATAGAAGGGTTAGGTGGCACGAGATGAAAGAAAAGAAGAACATAATTAGTCGTCGCACAAATAACGAGCGCTAAATTTTCAGAGGAACAAGATTTAAATTTAAATAGAAAGACTCTAGATAGTATCATGGTTTTCTAAGGGGATGGTGGTTTGCTAACCTTTGTGTTCGAGGTATGATCTAGGAAAATATTATTTTATTCCTCTTGGCTTCCTAGGGTACTGTTTGCTAATATCAAGACAAGAATCTAAATGTATAGTTTTATAATACTATCTCACTATAAAAGTTAGGTTTGGTCCTAATATTCAACCTTGGATTTTAGTGGTCCCTCAATACTAAGGTCAAACAATATGGTTCAATTTCTAATTAACTCTAGTAGTGTCTATACCACTCTCAAGTCCTTCATAAATATTTCAAGGGATAATGGTCGTCTAATTTATAGGTATGGGGTGCTAGGGTTCATTAAGTGTCCTACACTTAGTGATGTTTTTATATTCTAGTTTTATCCTCAGTAGATGTTACCCTAATTATTATCCTATTAACATAGATTTCTATACTCTAGGAGAAGGCTATACTCAAGGAACTATTAGGAAGCACATAAATCAAGCATGATGCGATTATTTAGATAGAACAGATTGGAAAAAAGATTAGTCATAGTCAATTGTGGATGAGATCCTATACTCTAATCCTAATTGTAGGCTTACTCGGTACAGTAATGTAACCGAGACAATATGCTCTTGACCTGCATGGGCCACCACAAAAATATGTCATGCCCCAGTCCCAAGATACGTAGGACTAGGAACACGTAAGCATGCCAGCCGTATGTATATGGCAACTCCAATATATGGATACCATAATACACACGTACGCTGTAATATGAATAATACTCATATGTGGTATCTATGTTATCACAAGTCACAGAATACTAATCTCATCCACACAACAAGTCACAGAAAAGAATATAACTAAATTGGAATAATGAGTCTAAAATAATCCAACAATGAAAGTCGGGTGGAGACAAATTCACTACCAATGACTATATCAGAACTATAATGAGAGAGAAGAGTAAAATCACCAATATAAAACGAGGTGATGATAAAAGAGTGTCTACTAAAAGATCCATCGCTAGAGATAGTCAATGATGCTCAGTGGGTAAGGTCTCCTTAGCAGAAAGTAATACGTCAGGTCTGGGTCCGTACTCCTGCGGATACTCATGGTCGTCTATACCTGGCAAGGGATCAGGTCCTCAGAGGGACATAACAAGATACATAGAAGCAAGCCAATTAAATATAGTAGCCATGCATAATGTTTGAAAAAAATATAAGTACGCTATACAAGAATATCTATATGAATGCAAATGAGGACAACTTTTTGACGTATGGGCAAGGGTAGGCTACTCGATCTAAACCTCAAAACTCACACACCCGTCTAGAACATCAGAAATTGATATACCACGGGGGTAGCGACCAACGTGTGACTCCAAAAATTGATATATCGCGGGAGTAGAGACCAGTGTGACACACTCCCGTAGTGTAATCTAGATACTACGGTTTACCAGAGTGGTTAAAGCCATACGCCTACTGATTGTCCTCTCATGATACTAAGTGTCATGTGTGTGTCAACATATCTAATATATAGTAATGACTGAACGAAACTACACATGCAATGAATATACAGATATATAGAAATATAAATAGTATGCAAAGTACTGTAAATAATTTGGCAAGGTATACTTGCCAGATCTGAAAAAGAATGAAGTTCCAACTCAAGGCGTCGTCCGATCTACCCGTCACATAAATTAAACAAGTTAGGTTACAAAAGTGGGTGAACAGTTTTTGCCATATTAATCTATTTTAATTCTGAATAAAATAACCTAAAATAGTATTTTAATCTTATTATAATATGATTTTATTGTTAAATCCTAATTTTAGTCCAAAGAAAGTCAACTTTATGGATTTGTGATCCGTGGCACGCAAATCGAGGCAATCCATTGACCAAAAAGTCAACTGACTCAAATCCTTGATTTCTATGTAGAATTCTCTAGATTTTAGTGCTATATGAATACCAAAATTGACGGTTTCATAAAATCATAAGTCGGTAAAGAGTTATGTCCACAAGGGTGCACAGATGACAATTTTTGGTGGTTTTCAATTTACCTCTACGTTGCACGAATTTTACAGTAAATTAAACTTATATGTTAAATTCTAAAGATATTATTTTATGTAATTTTACCATATCAACTTTCTGAAACTTTAAACGGTTCATAATTCCGAATTCGGGATATCCCGAAATCTCGAAAATATAAAAATACGTCTGATTTCGGACAACTGACACTTTTAGAATTTTCTAGAAAAATAGGTTCATAAATTATTAAAATAATTTATATATTCAGAAAATTAACCTTGATATAGTTCTAACAAAAAAAAATAGAGCGCATTTGGAGTCCGGAGGTAGGAGATATCATCTTTTTAAGTCGTCATAACTACTAGAAAATGAGGCTTAATTTATGACGAATTTTGACTATTTTTGGACGAAAAAGAGGAAAATATGGGAAAATAAAGGATGAGGTATTTATAATGGTGGACACTACTTAATTGAATACGACTATGATTGGCTAATTTGGATATGATTAGGATCAGTTTAAATAAGGATATGATATGCATGAAGTTGCTTTCCTAGTAGGCTCAGGATTTGAATTAATTTAAAATAGAGTTTGAGTTTATCTCAATAATTTATAATCTTAAATAAAATTAAAGATAATACAAAAAATTTATATATAATCTTATTAATATCTATTAACACTAAATTAGCATCTATCTAATATTAAGACTATATATATATATCCAAATAAATCCTGAATAATTTCAAAAATCTAAATAAATTTATTAAAATTCTAAATAAATTACAGAAAAATATAATTAAATATTTTAACCTAAAATAAATATTTGATAGTAGCAATATGCAAGTATGATCTCATAGTAAATCATGGAAGTCCTAGAAATTTACGTTTCTAATATTTTAATTACCTAAAAATTCTAGAAAAAATTCCAAAATTCTAAAATAGCCTAATAATAATTCTAAATAAATATTTACATAAGTAAATATACTAAAAAATTTATTTTCTAATTAATTAAGAGAATACTCTAAAGTAATTTAATAATTAAAATAATCTATAATAAATATAATAATATAAACTACACACAAAATACCAATTTTGGGTGAGGGGATTTACAAAGAACTACGAGAAAGATGAGTTAGAGGAGTACATAGTTGCTCATGCTGGCACCCCCTCTTTGTATGATGTAATTGTAGAAGCATAAAAAATACGCTGGATAGCTCTACGCAACATGGTGATGCAGGGCAGCGTAAGCAGGGGAACTCAGGGCCATCAAGAGTGCAACGAAGCTTTTTCGCTGAGCACGGCATAAAATATGATGGAACCATCCGCGTAAATGTAGTATGTCCGGGCCGCTTCAGCGTAGACGGGGTACTTCATCGCCTCCATGGCGTAAAACTCATCCGCTTTCAAAGCAGCGTTAAAGCGTACGAGGAACGCTTCGTCTTCCCCGAAATGAACCTGTCAAGTCACGCAGTGAACCTAATATCTGACTCCTGACAAAAAGTGCTACACGGCTACCCAGACGATGGCTGGAAAGATGGCAGACCACTCGGGACGTGCCCCACAGTATGATGGCGGATCTCTGCATTTAATGCAGAGGATTTGATTAAATATCACCGAACCGACATTTATTAACATCCCCTCAGCGGAGACTGCTTTTACGCATACAAGGGGATACGCTGCCTTGTTTTACACAGGCAAACGTGAACTGTTTATGCTCCGCGGAAGACAAACAGACTGCCACGTCAAAAGCTGCTCTTCGTACAGGGCTCGAGGCACGTCTCTGCACCGAATGCTCAGAACGGTGGCAGGCCTTCTGAACACGTCTCGGCAATTAATGATGATGGCGGATCTCTGCATTTAATGCGATAGATTTGATTATATCTCCAAGAGCCGTGATTTCGGCTAAAGACGTCCACATCACCTCGGCTTCTACGCCCATTCAGCTTCTGTGCCCGCTCGGCTTCTACGTCCATTTAAGCTTCTATGCTCTTTCAGCTTCTATGCTCATTCGGCCATCTGTGCTTATTCGACTTCTATGCCATCAGGCTTCTACGCCTACTCGGCTTCTATGCCTACTTGGCTTCTACGCCATGGTGACAGACATTGGCTTCTACGCCAACCTCTTCTACACGAGGGATACCTACCTACGTGGCTTCTACGCCATGATTTTCGTAGCGATTATACGCATTTTGTCCCTTAGTTGGACCCGCGTCACACGCTCATTCAAAAGGTCATCTATACGCAGGCTTTGGTTATTTTAACCGTTGTGTAAAAGGGTGCTGTACTTTCCATTACTCGGTTTCCACACCGATTGAGTGGTCACTATTACCAAAACTCTATAAATAGAGACCTCTATCAACAGAGGAACAGGTCAAGATTTTTAAGATCGAACGAGGGTCGAGACTTTAAAAATTGAACAAGGTCAAAACTTTGAAAGAAGATCGAACAAGGTCGAACCTCTAAAGAGATCGAACCACGGGTCAAAATATTGGAGATTGAGGAGAGGTCGAAGAGTCTTTGAGAGAGAGAGAGTGAAGCATCCAGAGCTCAGGCAAAGAGTAGCGATCGACGACATTGGCATCGTGCATCTATCCTCTTCCGCCACCTACGAAGCCGCTTTCCGTCTTCCACGGCACTTCTTCACCATCGTGTAGTCCAAGGGCTAAAGTGATCGACTGCAGATCAGACACCTATAGCAATCATCTACCCAGATTAAATAAATTGTACTCCTACATCCTCGTATAGGATCAAATTGTACAAGTTTGTTTGTAAACCAAAGAAAGCGGGTTTCGTGCAAACCTCGTATTATATACATTTCGTTCTTTCGTTTAATACCACAAACAAGATGGCGACTCTGCTGGGGATATCTTTCTCTTCTGATGAGGAAGCGATTGCTCAACACGATGCGATATCCGTGGGATCCGTAAAGAAGACACTGGTCGTCCAATTCGACCAGTCTGCCTACGAAGACATGTTTCGAACGGGGGGTAGCTCTCACTCTCTCTGTACAAAACAACAGGAAGCTGCGCAAGGTCTGGATGCCCAAGACATCCTCTACCATTCCTGTGGACTCTCCGATCTCTCCAACCAATGAGGTTGTAGCATTGCTCCCTCCATGCCCTACACATAAAATTCAGTCTCCCGCTACGCGCGGTACAGACAAAACTTCAGGCAAAGCCTCAGCGCTAACCCAGAAGTATCCACTGCGGTCTACGCGTAGAAACCAGTCTCCCGCTACGCGCAGTACAGACAAAACTTTGGGCAAAGCCTCAGCGCTAACCCAGAAGTATCCACTGCGCTCTACGCGTAAAAACCAGTCTCCCGCTACGCGCGGTACAGACAAAACTTCGGGCAAAGCCTCAGCGCTAACCCAGAGGTATCCACTGCGCTCTACGCGTAGAAACCAGTCTCCCGTCCGTGGCGGATTAGACAAAACTTCTGATGATGCCTCAGCGCCAAATTAGAAGTACAAAGCATGCTCCACGCGTAAGACAACATCTGACCTCTACGGGGAACCAGATGACACCTGTGATCTCCGCAAGGGAAAGCAAGCGGCGAGCTACTTAACTTCTCGGCATTCACGCCAGCAAGGGAACGATCACTAAAGAAAAATACCAGACGATGAGTCCCTAAAAGGTTTTCCCAGTGGATCCTTCAGAAAAAAATCACTCTATAGTAAATTTTCCTGATCAAAAGTTTGTCATGTTCATATTACCTCTGAATAAACTTTCGACTATCGACTATCTTCTGATATAGGTTACCATCTACACTTAACACCCGTACTTAGTCATAAGTACGCCAGTAGTGTTAAGTCCACAAAAAACTGCCATGTCCATATCACCTCTGAGTAGACATGTACCTCCATCTCCAAAGGAGTCACGATCAAAAGTTTGTCATGTTCATATTACCTCTGAATAAACTTTCGGCTATCGACTATCTTCTGATATAGGTTGCCATCTATACTTAACACCCGTACTTAGTCATAAGTACGCCAGTAGTGTTAAGTCCACAAAAAACTGTCATGTCCATATCACCTCTGAGCAGACGTGTACCTCCATCTCCAAAGGAGTCACGATCAAAAGTTTGTCATGTTCATATTACCTCTGAATAAACTTTCGGCTATCGACTATCTTCTGATATAGGTTGCCATCTACACTTAACACCCGTACTTAGTCATAAGTACGCCAGTAGTGTTAAGTCCACAAAAAAACTGCCATATCCATATCACCTCTGAGCAGACGTGTACCTCTATCTCCAAAGGAGTCACGATCAAAAGTTTATCATGTTTATATTACCTCTGAATAAACTTTTGGCTATCGACTATCTTCTGATATAGGTTGCCATCTACACTTAACACCCGTACTTAGTCATAAGTACGCCAGTAGTGTTAAGTCCACAAAAAAACTGCCATGTCCATATTACCTCTGAGCAGACGTGTACCTCCATCTCCAAAGGAGTCACGATCAAAAGTTTGTCATGTTCATATTACCTCTGAATAAACTTTCTGCTATCGACTATCTTCTGATATAGGTTGCCATCTACACTTAACACCCGTACTTAGTCATAAGTACGCCAGTAGTGTTAAGTCCACAAAAAAACTGCCATGTCCATATTACCTCTGAGCAGACATGAGCCTCCACCCTAGGTCATCAACCTTCGGCGCAACAAGCAGCCGACTGATGTAAATGCAACCAGGAACGGAGTTCCAGATGATAATAAACATCCTCTTTTCCATTATATCGACGTTCAGATTCCAAATCAGGAATCCTCTCCCCATGACGATATAGAACCTATAGCGCAAAAATTCTTGGAAGCTATAGATTCCTATCATCCGTACATATGGGAAGTTGCGTCATCGTCCAATATCGTCGCGACATATGGATCCCATGAGGACTCTATCTTTATTGTTCCGCCTGTCCGCAGCAATCAGCATTCAATAGTCTTCAGCCGCACGCGCAACGAATCGACTATACGAGAAGATTCCTTCGATGATGATGCTGGTGAAATACAAGTTCACAGGTACAGCCCGCAAGCCTTAAAGATCATGCAAAATATGGGTTACAACTTGAAACTGAAGCCAGGTCTCAACTATGGGAAAGACAGACGAATACTGCCGCACGGCAATCCCCACTATCAACAAACTCGTTTCGGGTTAAGGTATGCCACCTCCCTTACGACTTCCAAGTCAGATGAGGACACCTTTTCCCCTTTTCAAGATGGCTCATCGTCCTCCAACTCATCTCGTGCTCTCGAGCAAATATTACCAGTAAATATGGTAGTGACGGATCCCTTCGAATCAGACGAACAAGAATCCGAACTATTCGAGAATGACGCTTGGGCTCAGCAAACGGATACACAGTAGGAATTCCGCTTCGAGCAGAGAGAACCTCCCACCAAAGATAAAGTTATCCAGATTAATGTTGGGGATGAACTTTCACCAAAGCCGATATTTATCAGTAATAATCTTTTCCCAGCTGAAAGGGAAGAAGTCATTCAACTAATAAGAGAATACATCGACGTCTTTGCGTGGAATTATGAGGATATGCCAGGACTTGATCCAAATATGGCTACTCATAAACTTAACATATTGCCCGATTCAAAGCCTGTAAATCAGCACTAACGCCGGTTCTGCCCGGATATGATGGACGCCATTGAAGCTGAAGTCAAGAAGTTGATAGCCTACGATTTCATCCGGAAGGAACAACATCCCGACTGGGTCGCTAATGTTGTCCCAGTTATGAAGAAGAATGGAAAAGTGCGAGTATATTGCTATACGGTCATACTGCCTTCCGGATACCACTGGGGGTATATTGCTATACGGTCATGCCCTTCGGGTTGAAGAATGCCGGAGCTACTTACCAACGGGCTATGAGTAGCATTTCCACAAGCATTTACGCAAGACAGTGGAATGTTACGTAGACAATATAGCTGTCAAAAGTCACCTCAGGGTCAATCACATCCAAGAATTAAAGATGGTATTTGAGCTGATGCGCCAACATCAACTCAAAATGAATCCTACAAAGTCCTTTATGGGTATATCTAGTGGCAAATTTCTGGGATTCGTCATTACCGCCAAAGGCATTCAAGTGGACCCTGATAAAGTCAAGGCCATCTTGGAAATGCGACCACCCTGTAATCTGAGGGAACTCAGGGGATTTCAAGGTCGTCTGGCCTATATCCAGAGATTCATATCCAACCTCTCTGGAAGATGCCAGCCTTTTTCTTGCCTCATGAAGAAAGGTGTATCCTTCGTATGGGACGAAACCTGTCATCAAGCGTTCGGGGATATCAAGCGCTACCTCACTAGTCCGCCAGTTCTGGTGTCTTCCATCGTAGGAAGACCATTCTTCCTGTACGTTCGAGCGATGGACCATTCTCTGGGAGCTCTTCTCGCGTAGAAGAACGATGCGGGACATGAACAGGCTATCTACTATCTAAGTAGAATGATGATCGAAGCTGAGCACCGGTACAATCCGGTGGAAAAAGAATGTTTGGCTCTAATGTTCTCTATCCAGAAGATGCGGCACTATGTCATCGGCCAGACTATTCACATCATCTCCAAGATCAATCCTCTTCGGATACTGATGAACAAGCCAAGTGTTCTTAACTCCCGACTCGCAACTTGGGCGATGTTATTGTTCACATCATCTCCAAGATCAATCCTCTTCGGATACTGATGAACAAGCCAAGTGTTCTTAACTCCCGACTCGCAACTTGGGCGATGTTATTGACACCATATAACATGGTGTACGTCCCTCAGAAGTCCATCAAAGGCCAAGCATTGGCTGACTTCCTAGCTTCTCATCCGATCCCGGAGGCCTCCAAATTATACGAGGACATTCCCGACGAAGTTGCAGAATGTAGTTCCACAATAGAAAGTGACGCATGGCAACTGTTCTTCGACGGCGCCTCCAGGACTGGTCCCAAAGGAAACGTGGTTTCAGGGGTAGGAATTGTCCTGGTTACTCCCGATAAACTCGTCATCTATCGAGCATACTCTCTTAACGAGCCCTGTTCCAACAATGTGGTAGAGTACAACACTCTACTAATCGGGCTCCAAGTTGCTAAAGAGCTGGGGGTCGAATCTCTGGAAGCTTTTGGTGATTCTCTGCTTATCGTCAATCAAGTCAGAGGAATATATGAAGTCCGGAATCCAGACCTCATCCCCTATCACCAAGCAACGATCGAGATAGCCGTGATATTCAAGGGGTTCTTCCTAGAGCATGTACCTCGATCTCAGAATCTGGAAGTCGATGCCCTAGCCAGTCTAGCTGCAGATTTAGCTACTCCTATAAGAAGGCAGAATTTGGTAATCCTTCTTAACAGAGATCTATTTTGCATGAAGAGCAATGCTCACATCGAACGCAGTTACGCTGTGAACACCGATCCTCCTACGAGAGATTGGAGAAGTCCCTTTATAGATTTTGTGGCATACGAAATCTTGCCGGAGGACCCTAAAGAAGCAGCATCCGTCAAAAGACGATCATTACGCTTCTACTTCGATGCATCTTCACAATGCCTATATCGCCGGACCTACGACGGACTGCTATTGAGATGTCTCTCTAATGACGAAGCACAGCAGATCATCTGCGAAGCTCACGACGGCGTATGCGGGGCGCATCAACCCGGTCCTAAGCTACAGGATCATATCAGGAGAATGGGCTATTACTGGCCCACTATGATCGCAGACGCAATCAAGTATGCCAAACGATGCAAGGCCTGTCAGGTTCATGCAGACTTCATACACCAACCGTCTGAATATCTACATCCTACGGTTTCATCCTGGCCTTTCGAAGCATGGGGTATGGACATCATTGGTCCTATTCACCCGTCTTCTTCCAGAGGTCACCAGTTCATACTGGCCATCACGAATTAAAAATATCTAATGTGATCAGCTTCATCAAGCATCACGTCATTTATCTTTTTAGGATTCCCCGAAGGATAATCCATGACAATGGGCCTCAGTTCATCAGCTAAGCGTTTCATCGATTTTGCGATAAAAATTGGATACAAAATGTCACCTCTACGGCGTATTATCCAGCTGCTAATGGTTTGGCGGAAGCCTTCAACAAAACCATTATCAAACTCTTGAAGAAGTTCGTCTCTTCGAACAAAAGAGATTGGAACGAGAAGCTGGGAGAATGTCTCTGGGCATACCGCACAACGGTCCGAGCACCGACAGGTTGCACCCCGTTCTCACTGGTCTACGGGAGCGAAGCAGTTCTTCCTATCGAAATTCAAATCCTGTCACTCAGGATAGCAGTCGCCAATGAGTTAACTCGGGAAAAGAATGACCTTTTAAGGCTTCAAGAGCTAGAAAGATTAGACGAGAAACGCCTTTAAGCTCAACAGAGCATCACGTTCTATCAAGCGCGCATTTCCAGAGCTTTTAATTAAAAAGTAAAGGAAAGAGTGTTCAAAGTTGGCGAGCTAGTCTTAGCTGTAAGAAGGCCAATGATTCTCACTCACAGGAGCAAGGGCAAATTTCAGCCCAAATGGGAAGGCCCGTACGTGATCGAGACAACGTTCTCAAACGGCGCTTACAGGTTAGCCCAGCCTAATGAAGACCTACTAATGGCTCCTATCAACGGCAAATTCCTGAAAAGGTACTATGCTTAACCTCCTCTGCTCAAGTGGAATAAGGCAAAAATCTCATTCTGACAAAACTACTTCCAAAACGAAACTAGTTGGGCCGTATTCTATCATGTCCATATGACCTCTGAATAGATACGCCCTACTAAAAAAGTTTACAGAGAGACTATCACGTCCATACTACCTCTGATATTACTCTCACCCAAACCCGTCATTTATATTCCGAAATGACGGGTCCACAAAGTCAGATGAAAAGCCTCTTTATTATTCCCCAAAAAAAGAGCGGAAGTACATTAAAAAGCAAAAGCAAAAGTACATCATAAAGGAGGAGCGGTCAAATCATGAATCTGCTGTGCCAGTCTGGCCATCTTCGCATTCCTGGAGTCCAAAATGGCAGCTCGAGCTCGCTCCCATCTCGTCTCCTTATTATTCAAGCCGGATAAATCAGAAAGAGAATGTGTAAGAGCGGCGTGCATGGCACTCGCATGGGCCAAGTTCTGTTGAGCCTCTTCCATCTGGCTCTGTAACACATGCACACCTGCGGCTGAAGCACGAGACCACTCCTTCGCTAAAGCGAGCTCAGCCTCCAACTTGCGGACCCTCGCTTCATTTTTCTCATATTCAGCTTTACTCTTGGCCAACTGGGGAACAACACACTCTAAGAGGGTGTGCTCGTCGTTCATCTCCTGCTGCCGCATCTCGAGGGACCTGCTCAGAGCTTCCAACTCTCCCAGCCTTGCAGTCAGCGAGTCGTATTCATCCTGGACCAGATCGTCAATATTATCTTGGGATAGCTGCGAGTATTCATTAACGGGTTGCTCCAAACCATTAACTACCTCCGCCAGGGCGTCAGCTAAACCAGTATCGCCAAGGTCCCTGATCGCCTCTATCGAAAACCGAGAGGAATTCTTCAGGTGCTCAAAGTTCAGATTCTTCTCCAGCACCATTGATATCAGCGTTTTCAAAGTATTATAGAAGATACCGGTATATTGCTCGGTCATCGCAGCTAGGCCCGAATGCACGCTGGGTGTGGCTGCAATATTGTCGAACCGCGCTCCAGAGGTGACCGCAATCGACGTGGCCACAGTCCTCGTCTCGACAGGGGGTACGACAAAAGAGGAAGTGCCAACACCAGACGAAGTAACCAGCATACTCGAAGGAGGCATTATCGCAACGACAGGGTCGTCCTCTTGAGGTATCGAAACCTCGTCGGCAGGCGAGCCGGCACCCAAAGATGCTTCCTCTTCAAAATAAGGCACCTCCGTATCAACGCCAGGACCTGACACGGAGCCGAAGGGCGCATATACATTGCCCTCCCCGAAGAGGTCGTCCCCTGAGAAGAAGACAAAAGGAAGTTAATGTCAAACGTGATGTTAATTTTCCTAAAGAAGAGGCACAAAAAGACGACAGTGATGCTAGCCAAGCTATCATACCTGGAGAAGGCGGCCTGCTAACTGACGCTGGCAAATACTCTTCCAGGTCTTCGCCGAGATCCATTTGAGGCTCATCAACTGGAATCTCGCTAGAAGCGCTGATAGGCACGGCAGGGGCCTCTCCCAATGCTGATCTGGACAAAGGTATGTGGAATCTTATAACCAGCCTCGAAGGCGACTTCGTTCCAATACTTGAAGCAGTAGCAGCGGTAACAGCCTCCAGCTGAGATTCTCCGGCGCCACCAGCCAAAACTGTAGAAGGTTCCTCTTTAAAAGGCGAGGAACCCCCAATCCAAGAATCGTCCCCGACATAGGGAGAAGCAGGCTGACTTCCAGGAGCCTCAATGCCAGGAATCTGGAGAGGACGAGTAACCATCCTCTTTGTCCTCTTACGAGGGGAAGCCTCCTTCAGAGCGGGAGCCCTTCGTTTCCCGGAGACTACCAACGCCCCTGTAGGCGGAGGTATTTTACCCCTCGGTACTGATACGAGAGGCTCATCCGGAGTAGCGGACTCGTCACCCTCGTCAGAAGAAATCGAAGAGACTTCGACCCTTCCCCAGGCATGGAAGAGGGCACCCTAAAGCTTCCACCCATATCAAAATCACGATGGGAGGTGTTTGTTGTCACATAGAACTGGGCATACGAATGCAGGATGCGCAGCTCCGTGGAGGGTGTGACGAAGGGCACAGTAAAAATTGCCCCGGTGCAGCCCATAATAAAATATCGCCATCCCCTCACTCCATCGATGAGTCCACCTCTGGACCTGAAGCTGGTGACGGCGTTGCCCACATACAACTGATCATACCCAAACTGTCTGGCAAACCAACTAGGCAGGTAGGGTTCGAAGAAGCAGTGATCTTCACTTCTATACAGCAGGTGGGAAGGTCTAATGCAGACAAACCAATTGAAGGCTTCAGGAGAAAGAGTGGTCCTATCTCTACCTCAGTCCTCAAGCCTAATCCCCGATTGGTTGCGATGAACAGAGGGGACAGTGCAAAGGAGCTTCCAGTTGTGACCGCAATGCAGCACCCGCCGACAGTCTAAAACTGTGAGCACATTCCAAGAGGATTTCTTGTAATTCAGCAAGAAACTCCCCCCAAGCTACTGCCGGAACCAGGAGACATCACCCGGGGGTTATGGAGAATTAACCATCCCATCAAATATAGGTATGGTAATTCCACCCGGGGAAAGCTTTCACGCCGAGCTTCATCAGCGAGCAGCGCCTCAGTCATCGCCCTCAGGCCAGCTTGTATGCGGCACACCATGGCAGGGAGCAAGCCCAGTCTCGCCCCAAACACCAGACGTACTGCAGGCCACAAGGTATTGCGGTGAATACGGTCCGCAGATGCGATGCCGCGTACCACCAGTCGGTGCATCCATATAGAGAGGAAGCCAGCCAGTTGAGCTTCCTTGGATAGAGCCTTGCGGCAATGCCTCAGATAGCTGTAGGCCTTTGTACCTGCAGGATATTTTTCTATCCCTTCGACGAGGATCTGATCCGGAGCCCTAGCATCCTCCAGGAGATCGTCGACTTCCTGAGCAGTCAGCACGCTCAGAGGGTTCATAGGCTCATCCTTGACTTCCAAGACTTTCTCCGGCTGAGCAGCCCTAGCCTGGTGAAAAAAGAGGTAGGACGTCCATTTACTGGTGTGAGCCAAATCTGAAGGCTCAGCATAGAAGGCGGTGCAAGCAAGGTAGTGACACATCAGCTCTTGATACACTTCCACTACCCGAGGGCCTGAATCTCCCAACTCCCAGTTCGTGGGAACATACTCTTCGTACGGAGTATCCCCCATCAGCAGTCTCGAGATCTCTGCCATCTCAGGAAGGGCCAATCCCAACTCCCCCAGCGGAGTGGCAAAAGTCCCGGTGAGCGGAATGTATCGCTCCATCAGTGCCAAAAACAGGTTAAGGTTAGGAGGTAACCCAACGCTGGTGGCACTCACAGCTGCCAACAGACCGATGTTCTCCAACTCGATCCGAAAATGCTCCAAGGCCCAATCAACTAAACGAGCCCATCAAAGATTTGTTGGGGTCATCCACCCATTGCATCGAGGATTCACCTTGGGGTATACTCCTCCGCGCCCCATGAAATCATTACAAAAGGTCGGCAATTACACTGGCTGAAGCACCAAGCTGTCTTCACTCGGGACATTGCCCGGGTACAATCCCCTGAACAACGTTACATGACCGGAAGGGCGGCTGACAAATAGGCCAGATCCTTTCTGGTAGAAGATCTTCCCCGGCCTACCGTAAAGATCGGGAGTCAGCGTCCACGACATCTTCCTGGGGTGAGTAGCATGGAAGAATGCCGAGATGGGATAATCTCTCGGCATCTTGGGCAGACTCAAGACCAACTTCCCGGCAGGAAAAACCCAGAGTTCTTTCTTTGGCTTCGTCTGGGACTGCTTATCAATCATGTCCCCGAAAAGAAAGACCGGCTTTATATACTGGTCTCCGTCTACATACGTCAAAGGCTCTCCATTAATCATGTTCAGCAGCGTTCGCTCGCCCTGAGCCGATATCAAGATTTCCCTTCCTTTGGGATATTGGGGCCCGGAGATAGGAAATATCACATGGGACAGATCCTCCAGATAGTTGAAGTGCAACAGCTCGACGGCAGAACCCATCACCTCGGCTAGCGGAGACTCGCCCAAGTTAACTGCAAGGGTGCGAGAAAAACACGTCAGTTTTATACTAGACATTAAAAATATCGCAGCACATGCCAAGAGGCAACGGTCTGAGCTCTACGCCAAGACTGTACAAACTTGATCGTTTACGCCGGAATTATCATCCAGAAGCGTAAAATTCAAGTCGGCAGTATACTATCTGTGCTTTTTACGCGTAAAATTCAAGCGTAAAATTCAAGTCGGCGTAAAATTCAAGTCGCCAGAATTTTCATCCACAAGCGTAAAAGTTCAAAATTTTACAGTATACACCAAGTTTTCGGCAGTCAAAGCTTTTTACGCTCAACTGCGAAAATTTGGAGTTTTTACGCTGACACATTAGAAATGCGGACGTAAAAGATAAAATGTCTCCGTGCATCATCTTCCTCAAAGAGGCTATCAGCACAGAAGACGACCTTGCGCGGTCACGTTCAATGTGTGCGAAGGATTTTTCAGTCGTTCTCATTCGTCCCAAAAGCTCTACCTATCAGGCCGGGTGCACTGCTCATCGGCGGGATGCTCAGCTCAGAATGGGGTTTGCCCTGTCCAACCGGAGGCACTCCTGCTTGGGCAGAAGAACGAGAAGAGGAATCAATATTCTTTCCCTTAGAGGAGGAGGATTGCTTAGGGGCCATTACTGGAAACTTTGAAGACTCAGAGAAGACTCAGAGAAGAGCTCGAACAGTCGGAGGCTTTCTTTCGCAGAAGACGGATGAAAAGTTTTTCTCTCAGAAAACTTGGGATATATATAGAGTTCGGATGGACTCCTCGGACCTCGAACCAAATCTCCTAATTAATATTCGGTTATGATTGGGTCCTACGTCAGCCTATTATTCAGAGAAGGCGGACAGTCAGCGAATTCAAAAAGTTTTTCGTGCAAAGCAGGTCAGCGGTTCTTACGCTAAGGACCTTTCTACGCTCGACAGCAACAGATCTACGGTTTTACGCTCGCAAGCTATAAGTCTATGGTTTTACGCCCGGATGCCTTTGTGCTCGGTAGCTTTTATGCTCGAGAGGCTACAATCCTACGACTTCATGCCAGCAGATACCAAATCGATGATCTCACGCTCGGTGGCGCCTAGTTTACGCTCAGAAGCAACAGATCCGCGACTTCACACTCGAAAACATTTTCTTTTCAGAAGCTACGAATCTACAGTTCTACGCTAAGGAGCTTTCTACGCTCGACAGCTATGAATATACGGCTTTACGTTCGACGGCTACAAGTCGGATTTTACGCCCAGATGCCTTTGTGCTCAGTAGCTTTTATGCTCGAGAGGCTACAAACCTACGATTTTATGCTTAGGAACTACAAGTCTATGATTTTACGCTCGATGGTGTTTAGTTTATGCTCAGAAGCTGCAGACTAATGATTTCACGCTCCACGACTTCCCGCACATCTGAAGGATACGCCGGCCAGATTACGCGTACATCTGAACGATCCTCAAAGCGGTCAATTGCAAAGAGTTCACACAGAGGATACTCGTTCTTGACCTCAAGATATCCCAAGTACCCGAAGCATACAAAGTTCAACATTAAAAAACTACTCTTTTTCATGGGTCGATTCGAAGTTCATCCAGACTCCAGTCTGAATATTTCATCTATCAAGATGGCAACTCAGTTTGACAGCCATTTCTTGACCCTGTTCCAAGGGATTTTCGAGAAATCATTCTTGAAGATGATGTCTGAACAAAAAAATTCTGTTCATCAGAAGCAGCAGTTCAGAATTCTACGTGGTTCCTCACTCCTAAAAAATAGCAGGACAGTTCGAACACTCGAATGCTAAAGCAGCTTTCTACGCATCTCTAGTTATGCATAAAAGATAGGACAGGACCTAGCACTCTTTCTAAACAGAGTCGGCATAAAGAATCAGACGTGTCGAAGCTACACATATCCAGACTTCACAGCAACGTATGGCAAGATGATCATATGCACAGAAGAAGAAGATTTTATTAAAATCAAAATCATGATTACATGTGAGGGAAATCCTGCCTACAAGGGGTTTTTCTTTATTTTTTATGATTACATATGAGAGAAATCCCGTCTACAAAGGATTTCCTCATCTTCATCGGAAGGCCACCCCTAGGATCTGTTCTGACAGGTTCTAGCATTGGTGGAGATCTTCCTCTTCTTCGAAGACAGTTCATCGACTTCCATAGTCATGAACGGCAAGATGATCAGTGGCAGGAGGATACAAAAATGGGCATAGACCCATCCTCCAATAGAAGAAAAGTAGAGTAAATCTGCTTTCCTATAGACCAACACCACTCGAGCCAGGTCAGAGCTAGTTGCTGCTCTCACCCCCTGAGGTAACGGGAGAAGACGCCACTTGCAAGCGCCATGGTGGAAAATAATTCTTTCTCTCTCCCGAAGAACCACCATACAAAGTTGCTGATTATCCCGAGCAAGGGAGGCTATGATATCCTTCCATGATCCATCGTTGTAGATGAGACTTGCTCGAAGACGTCATCTTTTTTGGCTCCTTACATGCTGGAAGAACATGGTCTTCTTCTTCCTCAGATTGACCCGACGAACTCCGGCGATCATCCTTGTGTGGCGAAAGAAATACGGGAAGAATAGGTTAAACTCCTTAGCCTTTTATAGGCGAGAGAGGTCACACCGGTCCCCAATAAATCCGCCATAAAGTCAGCATCGACCGTTTTAATGCTCCATTCAAAAACGTTTCGAGTTACGAGGAGCGGTTCATGCTTCATTCAAAGCGTTCCAAATTCTGAAGAAATTTGAAAGCTTTGAAGGGGGTCTTGTAGAAGCATAAAAAATACGCTGGATAGCTCTACGCAACATGGTGATGCAGGGCAGCGTAAGCAGGGGACCTCAGGGCCATCAAGAGTGCAACGGAGCTTTTCCGCTGAGCACGGCATAAAATATGATCGGACCATCCGCATAAATGTAGTATGTCCAGGCCGCTTCAGCGTAGACGGGGTGCTTCATCGCCTCCATGGCGTAAAACTCATCCGCTTTCAAAGCAGCGTTAAAGCGTACGAGGAACGCTTCGTCTTCCCCGAAATAAACCTGTCAAGTTACACAGTGAACCTGACATCTGACTCCTGACAAAAAGTGATGCACGGCTGCCCAGACGACGGCTAGAAAGATGGCAGACCACTCGGGATGTGCCCCACAGTATGATGGCGGATCTCTGCATTTAATGCAGAGGATTTGATTAAATATCACCGAACCATCGTTTACTGACATCCCCTCAGCGGAGACTGCTTTTACGCATACAAGGGGATACGCTGCCTTATTTTACACAGGCAAACATGAACTATTTATGCTCCGCGGAAGACAAAAAGACTGCCACGTCAAAAGCTGCTCTTTATACAGGGCTCGAGGCACGTCTCTGCACCGAATACTCAAAACGGTGGCAGGCCTTCGGAACACGCCTCGGCAATTAATGATGATGGCGAATCTCTGCATTTAATGCGAGAGATTTGATTATATCTCCAAGAGCCGTGATTTCGGCTAAAGACGTCCACATCACCTCGGCTTCTACGCCCATTTCAGCTTCTATGCTCTTTCAGCTTCTATGCTCATTCGGCCTTCTGTGCTTATTCGGCTTCTATGCCATCAGGCTTCTACGCCTACTCGCCTTCTATGCCTACTTGGCTTCTATGTCATGGTGACCGACATTGGCTTCTACGCCAACCTCTTCTACACGAGGGATACCTACCTACATGGCTTCTACGCCGTGATCTTCGTAGCGATTATACGCTTTTTGTCCCTTAGTTGGACCCGCGTCACACGCTCATTCAAAAGGTCATCTATACGCAGGCTTTGGTTATTTTAACCGTTGTGTAAAAGGGTGTTGTACTTTCCACTACTCGGTTTCCACACCGATTGAGTGGTCACTGTCACCAAAACTCTATAAATAGAGACCTCTATCAACAGAGGAACAGGTCGAGATTTTTAAGATCGAACGAGGTCGAGACTTTAAAAATCGAACAAGGTCGAAACTTTGAAAGAAGATCGAATAAGGTCAAACCTCCAAAGAGATCGAACCACGGGTCGTAATATTGGAGATTGAGGAGAGGTCGAAGAGTCTTTGAGAGAGAGAGAGAGAAGCATCCAGAGCTCAGGCAAAGAGTAGCGATCGACGACATTGGCATCGTGCATCCATCCTCTTCCGCCACCTACGAAGCTGCTTTCCGTCCTCCACGATACTTCTTCACCATCGTGTAGTCCAAGGGCTAAAGTGATCGACTGCAGATCAGACACCTATAGCAATCATCTACCCAGATTAAATAAATTGTACTCCTACATCCTCGTATAGGATCAAATTGTACAAGTTTGTTTGTAAACCAAAGAAAGCGGGTTTCGTGCAAACCTCGTATTATATACATTTCGTTCTTTCGTTTAATACCACAAACAGTAACCCAGTTGACAAGATTCCTTATTTCAAGAATAAAGGATCGCCTTTGAATTACTCGGATGTCACACGTTTAAGTACGATGTATTTCTTAGATCACGGTCTAGGGTTACAACTGCATATGCAAGTAATTACCACCTACTCCGTAAGTCCAAGTCAAAATGCCTACTTTATAGTTCTGACCAGGTGGAGTGGTGACAAACCTATCATCTTCGAAAAGGTAGAGGGTCGTCAAGAACTTTCCATTGAGGAACCAGAACCAGAAAATGGTAGAATGCAACTTCACCGCTACATCATACAAACCAAGCGCCTTATACAAAAGATAGGATATGACTTGAAAAATGAAAAGGTCCTAAACTATGGTAAAGGACGATGTATGCCTCTGCAACTCCTTGCTCCGGCAGGCAAGACTGAAGCCTACTACCAAAAGATTTGCTATGATTTGGGATACGTCTCACCACCAGCCACACTTGAAGAGTCCAAAAAGGAAGGGGAGGTACATTCTCACTCTTCTGAATCCTCCGTATGGACTCTGATATAAGTATCGGGGAGATGCTCAAGCACACGTTGTCAGTCTATATGACATTCGCTCACTCCGAGGAGGACGACGAGTAGCCTCCTGAACTCTTCGAGGTGGAACCCTGGGCCTAACGCCTCGACTCGCAATGGAAGTGGTACTTCGAACTACAAAAACAACCCATCGAAGATGAGGTTGTCCAGATAGATCTGGGTGACGAATCATCTCCTAAGCCTATCATCAACTAGGCTTGTATTCTCTCTATCCCCAACAGAATAATCAGAATCTCTAGTGTTTACATTTCTCTTGACCACCCCCTGTTATATGTATTTCGATATTTCAAATACACAGTAGATAATAGATCCCCTCAAAAGTCCTCCAGTGGGGCAATTCCCAGGTCTACCAATGCACTCCCGTTGGGACCGCCTAATATCATCCTTAGTAAGAGTTTTGTCACATCCATATTACCTTTGATCATACTCTTCGATATTTGGCTATCGACTTTCACGTCCATCATACCTCTAATATTGATCATCATCTAAACTTATCATCCGTACTTAGCCCTAAGTATGCCAGCATTAATAAGACCACAAGACCTATCACGTCCATATCACATCTAATAGAGTTTTTTTCAAACTTATTATTCGCACCCAGGTGCGCCATGAATAATAAGGTCCACCAAAATCCTCCAACGGGATATCCTTGAACAACTACGATATCGTGCTATGTCCATATTACCTCTAGTACAATATCCAAGTTCACACAAGTTTTTGCAACAAAAGGGAGCTTTTATTTTCTTTTGCATAAGGAAAAAGAAAAGATACTACACTGAGGGACTACTAATGTCCTAGTTTGAGCAAAACAGAACAAATAAAATATATTAAGACAAAATAAAAAGACAAAAATAATAGGGCAGAACCGACGATGCTAAATGACTGTACACAACTCTGCTATTCGCCCCTGAAGTCTAGAGATATTATCGTTTAAGCATGTCTTCACCCATTGTTCGGCTTCTTGGGCAAGGAAAGCAGGATCTTCAAAATAAGAGAAAGCCTGGTGGTTGTCATCCAGCCTCTTCAACGTACCTTCCAGGATGGCAGAAGATTACGCTACTGTATCGCATTCTCTATTAATAGCCTCTCGTTTCTGACGGGCCTCATCTAAGTCTCCTTCCAGGATCTCGAGATTGGCCTGGAGTTGCACAATATGATTCTTGATCTCGGCTATCATGTGGGACACACCATCCTCTTGAGCTAGGAAAGTTGCCCCACGAACACCTAACTCAGTATGTTGGAGCTCCAGCTTCTTGAGTTCTTGCACTAGACCCGCACTGGTCTTTCCATAGGCAACCTTCACTTGTTCCAGGGAGTCCGAGAGATGTTTATGTTTCTGGGCCACTATTGCAACCATATCTACCTGTTGTGCCTGTTGCAGCTCGACCAAACATTGTTCCACCTCAGCTAACTTCTCAAGCAACAAATCGGCTGTCTGCTCAAATCCACGAAAGGTCCTCAGGACCTCTATCTGACCCCGGGCACCATGCTTAGACCAGGCAAAATACTTTCCTCGCTTTATCACATTCTAAACTCCTTGTTTCAGTAATATATAAAAACCATAAATAAGGATCATGGAGGTTGCTTCTACATCAACTTCGGTAGAAGGCATCAACGAAACAGGATCAGAAGGGGCGACGGACGATGGAGAAACCACGGAAGCCTTGGGGAGTCAAAGAGGCAACACTCAATGATTCAAGTGGCGGAGCGACAGTCACAAGACAGCGAGTTTCTTTCACGGCAGCCAAGTCCTTAGCCGTTGAAAAAAGTCTGAACACCGGACAAGTTGGCGAGCTTCGCCTTCATAGCAGTAGAACCCGGAGTATATCCCCCAACAGGATTACTGCCCCTCGCAGTTAAGAAAACTTCGATCTCATGTCCCCCAACGTCAGTCCGGGGAAGTAATGAAGTGGTCGTCATACCTGATGGATCCACAACCGTAGAGGCCTCCTCTACACTAGCTTCAGCAGGAGTCCTCCCAGGATGTTCCTCATCCACAGAAGAGTGAGAAGGAAGCTTGGACTCCATTCGAGCTAACCCTCCATCCCCTATTTTCTCTATACCAGGGGTCGTCACGCTAGGAGGACCGACATCGAAAGTGAACTCCAGGCCCGTCGTAGAGGAAGTTCCACCAGAAGGCTCTTCCACTACGAAAGTAGATGGGACTGAGCCAGGCTTTGCTCTGATAAGTCTTTGTTCAGACTCCTCCGTGATACTCTCCTCCGCGGCCATGTTAAAGATGTTTAGTGGTGGGAATGGCTTATTGAATCAAAAAAATCAGTAAATAACTTCACCCACACAACGAAGAATTGTAGACGAAAGATCTCATCGCTTGAGAAATGGCAAAACAACATACCCGGGGGAGGCAACAGAGTTTGCAGATCAGTTAGCGCAGACATGGCCATTCCTAAGGCGTCGATATCTCCGACCGAGATATCAACCAGATAAGCATTGCCTTCTTCTTCAAATTCTTCCACCATTTCGGTAACTGGCTCACCAGCATACGGCTTGGAGGAAGATGACGTCATTTTCTCCTCCCTGTAGGAAATCCCCGTCGTAGCAGCTCGTTGAGGAAGCTTCCTCACTCATGTTCCCAGTCTTTACATAAACTTAGATAAACCAGGGCGAAGAGTGTCATAAAGAGAGGACACGGGAATAAAATTAAGAGGTCGTATGCATACCGCCTTGGCATCAAGGGTGGAATCCGATTGATGAACCACTAATGCAAGGGGCCCTACCTCTTCCTCTTCCTCTTCCTCTTCCTCTTCCTCTTTCTCTATGTCCTGCGCAGAAGATTTTGCAACATGTTTCTTTATATAACCCGACTGCGAGGCCGAAGTCGACCCTTGTCGTTTCTTCTTAGATGGCAAAGGGCTCCTCGCGGGAGAAGCCCAACGCTTCTTCGGAGAGTCCACCGAAATTAAAGGATCATCGAAAGTATCCTCTTCCTCCATTGTTGATTCGAATGTCAACAAGCACCACAACGGACTTACACTTGTCTTTGCCTTTCGTGGATTTGCCACTCTAAGGCATTTTCTTAGTGCCCACAATGAAGCTGGTATCCCGGTCGAAGCCGAGAGGCGGTGCATTCACTGCTACGTAAAACACAACTACAGTAGTAATAATCTGCACGAAGACATTATGAGCCGACATCGTAAAATGGACATGGGTATTGGTCACAAAATAGTAATCCCAGGTCACAAAATAGTTATCCCAGGCACGAGCCCCATCAAGGATGCTACCCTCAAAACTGAGGCATTGGCTCAGATTATTCAACTTGAGCTGGCTGTATCCGAACTGATGGGCAAACTGACTCGACAGAAAAGGCTCCAAGAAGACAAGGTTCTGGTACACCAAGTGTGAAGGCCGGATAGAGAGTAGCCAACAAAAAAGCCTTGGAGATAAAATATGACGATTGACGCCTCCATTATATTGGTCCCCATTCATCTTATCTTCCGTGAACTTCGGGACCGAAACAAAGAAAGAGTAATTTGCTATCCGGGCGAGTGCGTGCCGACAGGCAGAAAACTAAGTATAAGCCCAGGGCATCCTGCCGTATCGACAAATAAAGGCATCCCCGTCCGTCTATGCCCCTTCGAGTCTGGGATGCATTAGAGATGGGTAATGCATTAGCAGCCAACCCATCAAGTAATGATAGGACATCTCAACTCGGTTGAAGTCCCGAAAAGCACCGTCAAGCGCCAGCGCCTTGCTTGTAAAAGTACGAAGCCCGTGATGTATGCTGCAAACCATCGCAGGGAGTAAGGAGAGCCGATGACCAAATACTAACTTCACTGCAGGAAGGATAAGGTTACGACTGACCCTTTCTATCGATCCAGAGCCCCCTGGGACTACGCAATTCCCTAGCCATATCATTAAAAACCCGGCCAGCACGGCCTTATCAGATAACGACTGAGTATCTTGATAAAAATAGCTGAAGTGGATGTTTGGCCCCATCTGATTCAAAAAAGTATCGGCATAATAGAAGTAGACGTCTATCCCCATCTCACTTGCAAACATACCAGGTTCCAATCCTAGAAGAGAGTGAGAAAATAAGCCCTGAGGAGTTGTCGCTTCTCTCTGCAGCTTAGAGTTGAAACGGATAAGGCCACTTTGGGCTCATTGTTGGTTTGGTTCAGAGTGCCCACCATCCTCCTCGGAAGAGATACCATGTTAAAAGTTGACAGGGGGAAGTGGCGCTCCTTTACAGATATGCATATCTTCACCCCGCCAGAGGCAAAGTTCCAATTCTTCTTAATCTTTACCACCTCGGGGTCCAAAATAGTAAGGGCATCACCAAACAAGAAAATGGGCTTCAAGTGACTGACTCCCTTGGTGCCCTCAATCACCCCAGAGTTCATCTGGCTAAGCAGGTAAAACCAAGTCTGGTCAGCTATCAACTTTAACCTTGCCTCAGATTGGCCCTCATTTATCTGGGCCTGGACATTCGCCACTATATGATCAAATCTCACGCTTAAAGCAGCTTGAGCACGCCCAACAAGTACCTTCTCTGACGGAGCCTTGGGTAAAGTTACTACAAAGTCAGAAATAAAAAAGAAAATTAGAGCTCTCAAAGCAGCATGAGCGCCAAAAAGACAATATGGGCATATAATAGTATACATGCGGCCAAGTCTTAATGTACATGCAGCCGAGCTACGAGAGGCGCATGTGAGACACACATGCGACTGAGTCGTAACAGGCGCATGTCTGGACATCCATGCGGCCAAATGGGACACATGTGACACCATCCATGCGGCTCGATCAAGACCAGAACATGCAGCCAAAGTAAGACCCACGCATAAAGCATATGGCAAGGTCATGTGGAAGTCCACACATGTACTAATCCATGCGGCAGACTATGTACAAAGTGTCCATGTGTCCAGACTTAATCTCCTTCAAGTCCTTACCCTTAATGGGAACTTGAACGTCAAGATAGTAGGTCGAAGCCTCGTATTTTGCCTTGGACATGGAAGCAGGATGCTTCCCCTTGTCTACACCCTTCTTGGCAGTAGCAGAAGACGAAGCTTCAGGAGCCATGATGGACTGTCGAAGAAGATGACCAAAAACAAGAAAGAAGATTGGAAAAGAAGAGGAAAGAGAGAACTTAGCAAATAAAAAGCTCTCTCTTCCCCCAAGACCCCTATTTATAGGGCACAAAGAGGAGGATGGAAACCCCTCAATTTCTGCAGACGGTTGGGTTCTCGATGTTAGCCTGGACATTCAATAATTACGGTCGAAGTTTGGATCCTCAATGTGGCTTTATCCTTTTCTAAACTGTCAGTTTGGGATTCGTATGAAAAGATGGGTCAGAATCCTAGGAGATCCACTCCAAAGATTAAGGCATTATCAATACAGTCTCATCAATAAAGATCTGACAGCATGGCAACACATCCATGTGGCCCTTCGTCCATGTGGCCCAAGTGATCTCAGTCCATGCTTCTTTATTCAAAGTATTCCAAACTTATCAGTTTGAAAACTTTGAATAAGATCTTGTAGAAGAATGGAAAGTATGGATCCATGTGTCGAATAATCCATGCACACCAAAAACAACTCAGAAGAAATCAGGCCGCAAAGAGGACATGCGTTCCCTAATCCTTTCAAGAGAAATCGGGTAGCATACGATCATGCGCTCCCTAAAAGACGACATCCATATGCCCTAGCCATGGATCTGATGTGGCAAGTATTTCTCGATGTCGAGATCGCGTTTGACACCAAAATCCTAACAGAAAGATGCCTCAGAAGACATGAGCACACTAAATGACAAGAACTCTCGTCAACCTAATAAATAACTCCTAACAGACGTGTTGTGCCACGTGTATGAATCCATGTGTTCCATGCATCTTTGGCCATATGTGCCCCAGACTCTATGCGTTACATGCGTCTCTGGTCACATGCGTTCCAGACTCCATATGTTCTATGCGTCTCTGGCCACATGCGTCCCCGATTCTATGAGTCCCAAGCGCCTCTGCTTCTGAGACAAAATCTTTTCGTTATCACTGAAAAGATTCTCTTCAACCAAGTGTGGGCCACGTGTCAAGCTAACTAAGTTACGCACACAAAAGATGAGAATGACCCAGATCTTCAACAATAATAGATCACAACAAATGTCCGCATGGCAGCTCAACCTGTACTTTCTCTTACAGGTGCAACTACATCCTGTTAAGGATGGATATATGGCAACCCTTAACATCCATGCGGCCCTACATACGACCGTCATGATGGCTATATATATATGTCAGGGTGGCATACCCGCAGACATATGCCCAGAGGAGAGCACTCAAACACATGCAAGAGAAAGCATTTCCTACTTCATGGTCAGATCGTCAATGGAGTAAAGGAGCCACTGCAGCGCTCGATCTCCATCGTCCCACTCCCCAGAATCAAAAACTTGTACTTAGATTTTCTATTTAGGATCTCTTTGTATTCTTTGTTTGTTACTTCAATACAAAAGTTTGTTCAAACTTGTTGGTGGTGAACAGTAGTTGATGGACTACTAGGTTGCTGATCGATCTAGTATTTATTTATCTTAGTATTTGGATTTTTTTTATCTTAGTTTGGTAGTGGATTTGTTTCCACCAAACTAATTGTTCTTATCAAATATTTTGTACATGATTCAGTTATATAGTTAATTGGTTATTAATTTCAATTTTGGTTTTATGGATGCGATTAGATTGCCAGTGACTTATGAAAAATATATATACCACTTGTGAATTATTATTTATATTATAACGTATGTATGTATTATGGTTTTCATATATTGGAGTTTTCATATACATACGGCTGACATGCTTACGTATTTCTGGTCCTACGTATTTTGGGACTGGGACATGACATATTTTTATGGTGGCCCATGCAGATCTAGAGTATATTGTCTCGGTTACGTTACTGTACCAAGCAAGCCTGTGAATATGATTAGAGTATAGGATCTCATCCACTTATTTAATCCCCTCCCTTGATTTTGTTTCGTATTTTTATTCGACTGCTTGCATTGCATCTTGCTTGATTCTTTCATAATGTCAATCTTATCCTTTCTTCGTGCTTGATAAAGGTTAGGAAGGTGACTTGTACTAGGTATATGTACCCATAGGTCACTTATACTATTAGTTGAACTCTTGTAAGTTGGGTAGCATATCTCACAACCTAGCATCCTATAGTCCTTATAACCCCTTAACGAAGTATAATTGAATGACACAAAATGTATGCTGGTATAAGAAGATAGGGTTATCTAGATGTAGAGCTTCAGAGGTACATACCCTAATTGGCCAACCAGACACTGAGACAAGTATTTAGTATGACAACTGTAGAGGCACAAACATAAAAGCCTTAGATGCAGGTATGACCTTATTGTTGACATTACCATAGTATTAGCATGATCCTCCATTGTGGCATGAGATTTTAGAAGTATGGATAGATATAGAAGCTTATATAAAATGGATGACTGAGCAACTGTAGATTGGTCTTTTAGCTAGATACCCTGCCAATGAACCTTGTAGGTGTCATGATTAGTAGTGGTTAACCTTCACCTTATCAACGTCTTCTCCTTGATTTATTCATCCCCTCTACCATATTCTTTCTCAAGCACGATTCCAGGTATAAGTGTTTTACACGCAGAAACATATTTGTACTTTCATTCATCACAATCTCACGTACTTACAGTTTTGGACTATCTAGACTTATGTTGCTATTATAGCCAAGTTTTGTAAACTTATTCTTTTATCGAGCTTGTTCATGACATACGTGTTATTGGGGATGCCCACTAATGCATTGTCTAATTAGAATCGGTGTATTATGGTCTGATTAACCCTAGTACACTTGGTTCTCCCTTCATATAATTATTTTACGTAGATTAACATATAGTTTACTTAGCTTATTAGACGAATATATTTTTTCTCTAGACAGGTTCGAGCATATCGTATCGGTTACGTAACTGTATTATGCGAATAAAAATTTATCAAAATAGGATCTCTTTCGTAATTGCCTTGACAAATCTCTTTTTGAATTATTCAATCGCCTTTGAACCCCGTATTTGTATTCGATCACCTCTTCCTTGAACTCTTTATTATTGTTTTTTGACTTTTCCTATTTTAGAAATATGAACACTCGTGCTTGATAAAAGTTTGACATATGAATAGTAATAGATCTATACCCCTTATGACACAAAAATTTTAGGAGTATAGATAGATGTAGAATTGTATATATCTATGTGGTTTCTTAGCAGCTATAAGGATAGGTTGATATTTTAACTAGATGGCATACCTACGAAACTGTAAATGACACAAGTAGCAGCAGTAGTTTTTGTTTTCCTATCAGCACCTCATTCCTTTGGGTTACTCATCTCCTCTATCTTATTTTTCCCATCCTTGAATTCATGTACAAGTTTCCCTTGTACTAAGACTTATTCGTGCCATATTACCTTACTTAAGCAGACCAGACTAACCCATTGAACTTAATAAGTGATTATATTTTTCCCTTCCCAGGTTGAGGTACGATAGTACTTGACCCTCCTCTACTATATTGCCTTCACATATTCTTGAATTGTTTCTTATTTTTAATTTCGATGACGAAATTCTTATAAGTTGGATAGAATATAAACCTCCATAATTTTACATTGCATTTTAATGTATTTTTATTCATTTCTCTAGATTATTTTCTTAGTGAAATAGAAAATAAATTCTTTGATGTAATTATTAATATAAATGCTTATTTAGAATTTTTTTTTCCACAAAACTATTTTTAAATTCTTTGTTAAAGTATTACAATTTTTTTTAGAATTTAATTCATGTGTAAATATATTCTCTTGTATTTTTATACAACCTTATATATATATATATATATATATATATATATATATATATATATATATATATATATATAAATTAGAAAAGAAAAGAAAAGAAAAGAGAAAAAAAAATATAAAGCCCTAACCCTATACCATGTCCTTAAACTAAACCCTAAAACCAACTATAATCCTAACTTTCTAACTATACAGCCGAACCCCTATTCAAAACCAACACAGACCCGCTAACGCGACCACCCCCCCTTGACTCTCTCTCTATATATATATAGATGCAAACCATAACCCTAACTCTCCTCTATTCCTCTCCGACCCCAGGTAGCCACCGATACCAGCCTCGCCACCGTTGTTGCCGACCTGGCCGCGCTGACCGCCGGAGTAGCCCGCGCGCATGGACAAACTACATACAAAGTAGCTCCATAGACCCTCTCTTCCAGGTGTTGTATCTCCCTCTGCTCAATTTTGTTTTACGAACGGTTTCTTTGTGCATGCTCACAACATAACCCTCTAGGATTTCCTCCAATTGTGATGAGTTTTGGTGTCCTGGTTTGGGAGAAAAGTTGACTCAAAGTTGACAAAAATATGTCCCAAAATAGTTCAAAAAAACATCCGAGTACCCCTGTTCGTCCCAAGTTTTCTACCAACTCGTTTAATATTTTTAAAATCTAATTACAGAGACTTATTGACAACATAACCAAGATTGTTTTTATTCTTTTAGATTTTTATAGTTTTCTTTATTTGTCAAATTATTATGTTTTCAAAACGACCAAAAACTATATTTTTAAACCCAAAATTTTGGGATATGGAGTGCGCCCCGCCAAACGGGACCACCTCGCCGCGTACCCGTTGCACCGAAAGGATCGTATGGTATATCCTGACATGTGAACTTTTGTGGAAGTTGATTTAGATGTATGTGCGCGCCGGAATTAACCCGTATCCATAAAAAGTCTTCCTTATCGATGTTTTGCAAATTTTTCTATTAGTTTGTGCTTGCTTGTCGAATCACCACGAAACTTGTGCCATTGAAATCGTACCGCTTAACTTGTCTTGTAACCAAGTTTCGCTCGATTTTGAGCCAGTCAACAAATCACCGTCTATAGGCTCCACGATTCGATTTGACATGTGATTTTGTGATCGGCTTACCGGAATCCAAAATTGGACATATCGTTGAGTTTGTATCATCATTTAGAATTTGTTTGACCTAATTTTTTTTATTTAGAGACCATTACCCATGGCATATTTTTTGGTGCAAAGTGGCCCATGTGTTGACTCCACTTTGACCCAAAAATTATCGTTTGCTCCTGTATCCAAATTGGACATAAGGTTAGCGTTTTCTGACTATCTTGCTTATTCCGTGAACGTTGGTGATATTTATTTCAACATCCGGAGACATTCGTACATCTTTCTCTCTTTGTGCTACTGTTGACTTGACACATTTATTGCCAAAATATTGTCTAAACTCTACTCGAACACCAGGCAAGATATCTTGCTATATTTATTGCTAGTATAATTTTATTTCAGCATTTTATTTTATTCTCTCATATTTATTTTCACATAAATTGTGTGTCTAAGCTTGACTTGGGTGGAAACGATGGTGTTTATCATTTTTCGTAGCTTTTACTTATTTTATGTATGTTGACGTAGTTTTAGCGGACTATCCCTTACTTGTAGGATATTTTTATATCTCCTTGGGATATGACACACATGAAATGATTTTTGAAATTCTGAGGCACATACTACATACTCGAATCGCTACCGATACGTAAGAAAAGTGTGACGGTTAAAATGTAACTTTTATGAATAAGGTATTAGAGACTTATACAGTTATAGCAGTGGACACGTTGTATATACGACTTGGTCAGTATAGGGATAAGGGGAAGAACAATGACTATGCATATGGGAAGCCAAATCGGTGAGCCATAGTCTTTGGATGGAACTTGGTATGATATTATATTTATGTGATACCTTGCTATTATTAGATACCCTGATAGTATAAGTATATGAGCCTAAATCCTACCCACACGTACGAAAGTTGTCCTCCAATTTTCATATTAGGTGGTTAAAAAACCCTTTGCATATTTATTTAATTTAATTATTTTAGTTTATATAGCATGCTTTTATTGTATCTTGTTACATCCCTCTAGAACCTGGATCCGGATTATGTCCCCAGGTATAGACGATCATGACTATTCGTAAGAGCATGAACCAGGACCTGCTACATCATTCTCTTTCGAGGAGCTCTTATCTTCGAGCCTTTTTATTCGTAGTTGATGGACTACTAGGTTGCTAATCGATCTACTGTTTATTTATCTTAGTATTTGGATTTTTTTCTTATCTTAGTTTGGTAGTGGATTTGTATCCACCCAACTAATTATTCTTATCAAATATTTTGTTCTTGATTGAGTTATATAGTTGATTGGTTATTCATTTCTATTTTGGTTCTATGGATGAGATTATATTGCTTGTGACTTATGACAAATATATATACTACATGTGAATTATTATTTATATTACATCGTACCTATGTATTATAGTTTTTATATATTGGAGTTGCCATATACATACAGCTAACATGCTTAGGTATTCCTAGTCCTACGTATTTTGTTACTAGGGCGTGACAAGTACATGCATAAAGAGATCTGTAAAACTTGAGGATAGCATGGTCACGGACAACTTGTGCACAAGGTAGATTATTGAATCTAGTTCTGCAGACGGTCGCTAGGGCACTAGCACCGATCCGATCCGGACAGAACCCCAAGAGTAGTCGTATGCTTCAGGCAAAATGGGTGTATCACCTCGTGAACCATACATGCACTCTATTTTGCCCCGAGACTACACCGTCCACTATGGCACAATGCCAATGACCTTTCATATAGTTTAATCGATGTGCGAGCGACAATCCGCATGCACGTTAATTCCTGCACTCGCCTATTTTACAATGCATAATTCTTGGTTAGAGCACTGGATAACTAGATAAGAGATTAATACATGCCACTTGTACTATAAGATATGATTGTATGATATGTTATCTAGTTTAAGCGTAATAATCCACAATACTGTGGCTCATTTGTGCACTCTTTAGTTTTGTTTCATGTATCATATACTGGTTAACTTGGTTTCCTCTTTGGATAGGGAAAGATAAATGGTAAGTTGGTAAGTCTCGTCATGTTACCCAAATCTTAAGTGATATTTCAGCTATACAACACGTGTTAGGTTTTATATCACATGCCATGAAACTGATCCTAAGACAACATTAGAAAGATAACATAATAGATGGTGCACATAACTAATTCATCATATTTGGTTTTGTTTGATTGGGATAGAAGCCTCCCTACCAGTGCATTCAATGTATTGATAATCCACCAGATTGCTTGCAGGGTGCGGAGAACCTCGTTCGATGCGGAGCTTTCCCTCGTGTGCGCTAAGGCGTAGGGCTAACTCTGGAGCCTTAGAGCATTGGAACGGAGTTGAAGCACCCTATACAAGACATAATATATTAGAATATTGCCTATGTAATATCCCATCTTATAAGCCGCTTAGCATGCCTTTTATATTTCGAGAGAGGGAACTTGAGCGATTTGTAATCTCGGCAAAACATGTTTCTTGTATACTCCTTCATTATCAATAAAGAGCATGTTTCTTGGATACTTGTGTTTGATTCAAATTTTTGCTGTATTTGGGACTATCAGTGCAACTCTGCGGCTAGCTTAAACCGGCCGTTCCTGTACTTGGCCTTGCGCGAGCGCAACCTACGCTCGCAAGGCATTATGCCTAAACGAGGATGTCCACTCCTCTGGGAACAGGACGTAATAGTTTGTTGTCAGAGCACAGCTTTACGTCCATGGACTTTATGTCGATTCTTAGTTTTGAAAGCTTGTTTGTGGGTAAAAAGAGATGTACGCTCTCTCTCAATGTTCCAACAGAATATTCCATACAATGAGTTTAAATATTTTTAAAATATATGCTGATTGGTTGATTGGTTGGTCGAGATAGTCATGTGATGGCCTTTGTACCGAACTGTGGCAAACTTGATGCGATTAGACCTATGCTAAAGTTATCAAGTTACATGCGAACCTGAATACCCCTACGCTAATGTTAGCATACAAGTATGCGAGACAAGATATTGTTTGGACGGGATAGATATGCACACAACCTTTTGGCTAAGTTGTGTCGGATATCGCGTACCTAGACCCTTTGGTGCGAGCGAGACTCGGATATCGTTCGAAGAAGAATGAGTCAGACTTAGATTAACTATCGATAGAGACTTTATCGGATTATCGTTAAGGCTAACATAGAGGATCATGCTCAAATTTTGAGGAATGGTGTGAACCGTTGTTCATGTCAGAAGGATATGAATTAAGAATATAGTTGCATGAATGACTATCAATAGAGGTATATATATGGCTAAGATTATCAAGGTAATGCGAAGGGATCGCGTAAGAGTTTAAAAAGAATGAACTGAATGAATAGTCGACTTGAGGATTTATAGAGTAGCACGAACCCTGAGTGGTGTATGGATCGTCTTAAAAATATTCAAGAGAATTAAGGATTTTGGGGTAGCAAAGAGTCGATCAGCAAGCGAGGTAATCGTACAAAGCCTTATAACGTGTAATACTTAGTTGGTCATGATTTTGATTGTCTTGAACGGGATTGGTTCAAGCGATTGAGGATTGAGTCAAGCAAAAGTTAAGGACTTATATCGTATACTGAATAAGAGTAACAAAATTGATATCTTGGTCGAGAAAACTTGGTGGATCATACATGTGATTTTGGATTGAAACAAATAGATTGAAACTTAAGTTTGGGATTTAAATACTCGAGGATGCGATCGATGTTAGCGTGATTGGAAAGACAACGCGAAAGAAGGATAGCGCACCTGTAGAAAACTTGGATTGAATGATATAAAGTGACTCAGAGGATTTAGTATCAATGTTTTGATTTGGAGTCAGGTAAGTAAATGCGATATCAAAAGTTGAAAGATAGCATGGATTAATACAAGTTAAGGAATTATGGTTCGTTGAATTGAGTTATGCGGTAAGGGATTTGATCTTGAATTAGATGAGTCGACATTGAATCTAGTTCGAAAGATAGCAGTCGATATCAGGTCCAATGAGGACGATTATTCCGTGGTAGCATTAGCGTGGTGATTTCACATCCAGCAGGGATGATCGAACTCACAAGAGATTAGGGCCTAACATGTTCGGTGATTATACAGAGAAACTCAATAAAATAGAATGTAACGAAGCTGAATAGACTTTCGCTTAAGGATTTTCTAGTTGGATGAATGAGAAGTAGGTTATCAAATTAAAGATTTGAACTCGGTTGTTTTGAGGAATACTAGGTGTTGGACAAGGAATTGATTGAACGATAAAGTATATTAGTCGTTTCGCTAATAATTATAATGTTAGACATTCTTGTCTTGTGCGAGCGCAACTCCAGGCTCACCGAGCATTACGTCCGGATAAGGGCGATTATCCTGCGAAAGCGCTGGTGTTGTAATTTTACGACAAGCGGGGTTGATCGAACTTGTGGGAGATCAAGGCATAAAAATTGGAGGATCATTTTGACTTGTGGTTTCATGCCAAAGCGAATCATGGATGCAAGTGTATCGAGGAAGAGTTAGTCTAGAATTGAAACAAAGTTATTATCAGTCGATTCGTGAACGAATACGTGAATTATGTTGGACGAATTAGAATTTTGGATGAGATTGACGACTTAGAAATTGAATCATGATTTGGTGATCTAGACTTAGAAAATGGATAGGGGATTCTACCATACGTTATGGAGATAGAATATGAAAATGGATAGTTTGGACATGCGATATTAATCTATAAAGGATTTGACTGAACGAACTTACCGTATGATGGCTTTATTGACACAGACTCGACCCCTGTGTAACGATTATTGATTTTGTTAGGATGATCACTGCTCGATGTTTAAAAATCTGAGTGAAAGAGCTTGAGTAATACGAATAAACAATAGTTTGACCTTTAGAATTAGGGCGAGCATCGTGCAACAAATTTGTACGATATGACCTTGTGAGCTGGCCTAGTATTTGGGCAAACAACCATGTGCCATGAGTTGAACTGGTATGACCGACTTAGAGTATTGCTTGGGTAGATGATAGAACTGGGACAGCAAGACGTAAAGTTAGGACTTGTCAGATTGGACTTGATGGTAGTACAATGCTTGATTTGAGTTGAATTTAGATTTTGGATCTATCTCACTAGAGGTATAATTGTAGTTTCATAAGACGAGAACACTTGAGAAGTGAATCGTGTCCTCTTGAGGATTGATATAGATGATAATGAAATGAACCAGAGTTTGGTGTAGTCGAGTTAGCAAAACATTATGATTTGACAGTAATATTTTTCATAATTAGCTTGTCTGACTTCGCTATCGTTAATCTCGGTTGGCATACATATGTTTCTAGGACACCTGAGATATGTGCATGATCCATACTCAACGATATGTTGGACTTCGCTATCGCTAAGCTTGGTTGACATGCATATATTTTCGGGGATGCCTGAGATATTTACACGATCCAGACTAAGAGATATGCTAAACTCGAATGCAGATGCAGGTGAATGTGTTTAGTTATGCATGAGTGAGTATAGCAATGGATGTGTTATCCCCAGCCTAAGACCTTCATGTACGATAGATTGTAACCTACTCGAGTTGACCGATATAGTTATGCGCTAAAGAGCAATAGAGACCGAGTCAGAGAACGAGATTCTCGAGTAGATATACTCAACTTGAATTGAGTGATAGAGTCATTCAATAAAATAGATAAGCACACATGTGACACGTAACGAGGAAACAAATAACAAATTGTGTTCGAACGGGTCAAATGATGTTAAGTAATATTCTAGAGTTAGATTCGATAGTATGCGATAGATCGATTTGCGCTCAGTAAGCCTCGAGGATGAGACTTTTTTGAGTGGTGTATAATGCAATGACCCACTCCTCTCAAGCCATAATGTCGGTTCAAACGGTGCAGGTGCAATGACCCGTCCCGTCTTGCTCGACAAGAAGACTCGTTTGATACAAAGGCATTAGACTGGGCCCTTCAAAAAAGTTAAGACTTAGACTTTAAAAGGCACGCTCGAAGTCTCGATTGACCGATACGATCATCGCTAAGGTGGGTGGCTCTGATAAACCTGTCTTTGCTTAGTGTCATGCCCTAATTCCAAAGAATTAAAAGTAGCCATGGGCGTGATGCCGTACAAGCCTAGATTGCACTTGTACAAGGCAAGAAGATAGATACGTCTTGGTATATTTCATAAACATTGACATAGCCACGAGAATAAGCAGAGAAATTAAAGTCACAGAAGAATATATATAAAATTTCTCTTTATTGATATTGATATTGAGTACAAGGCTTACAACATATTACACAGCTTCTCATTTACAACTGATACTTGGCCAATTGGCTTACATTGATACTTGCCATCTTGGCTTACAATCTCACTGGTATAACTGAATTATAAATATTCCATATATTATGCCCTTTATAACAGAAGACACATCCTTTGAAAGTAGAGCTTTTATACACCCCAACAATTCTTTGATGCCTTGGACAGTTCCAGCCACTCCCCAAAGTTGAGTACCTGGGGATGCCAAAAAATATGGGTCAGTACATATCGCATACTGGTGAGCAAAAACTAGCCCACGAGTCTAAACCAACACTAAGTAATCATGTAAGAAGTATGCATATTAATTAGTGATCTTTATATTAGGGACTCGGTTCATTTCATCATTCATAATATTTAGTAGCATAACAAAACTTGTTATGTAATCAGCATCATACATTGAATATGTGAAAATATTACATATCATTTGTAGCAATTTTACTTGTAGCCCAATTGTCGCATCCCTAAAAAATAAGGATTTGTGAAATACTGAACAATATTAAGAGTTTCCTCGAGTGATTGATCAAGCAAGCATAATTGTTCTCGTCAATATGCAGCCTAACTATATGAGGGTCATTGGTGATATAATTCACGCACCATAAGAGACATGCTATATAGCACTTAGATGGGCGTATGAAGCGCCATTCATGTGGTTGCGATCCCTAATGAATATCTCGTTTATATCCAGTGCTTCAAAGCACTATGTTTTCTCCTAGGACGAACGATCTCGGTTTTCTGGTGCATCTCGTTCAAGAAAACTTACCTAACCTTGTGCACAAGTTATCCATGACCATGCAATGTATATGCAAATAAATCTTAAGCATAAATTGCATTGTAAAGAATATAAGTAGAGTCTCTGCATTATCGATTCTTTTATTATTCTTTATAGACATCCTCATTTCTCATTCCTGTTGGTAACCCGTAGGTTCCAACTTACAGACCTTCTCGTGGCCCGGTGGTACCAAACCATATTTATTTTCGCATATGAAGCATTTCTTTTATAGTTACTGTGCATTGATGCACTTACATCTGTACAGATATTCAATGATTCATTCCTCAGTATTACAAGAATGCAAGGTGATTCACATATGATTACTCCATTTCTCTTGTAATATTTGTATTATAGCATTCTTGTGTCAATAGGATTAGCAGTCATCTTTCATGTGTTTTATTGATTACAACAATATTGCATATGAGGCATTACTATCTTTATGTGGACTAGCGCAGTATATAGTTATGAAATACAGTAAGGAAATACTAGCATATATTTTATTAGGGCATGAAGGATTAAAGGATAAAGGACAGATCCACTCACATCTACAATAGTCTGCATACCTCGATCCCACATACTGTAAAACCCCTAATTCTAAAAACCGTATTAATTAATTATAATTAATTAATTAATTGATTTGTAGTAATTATGAGCTAATTAGAAGAAATAAAATTTTTAGAATTTTTATTTTAGGGTGTTTGGTGCATTGGAGATTTTATGGAGCAATTATAAAAAATTTTCCAAATTATTTTCATGTAGGAGATCCTGTGGACAGTTGATAGATTTATTGTATGCCTTAATATAATTTTTGGATTTTTCTATATATATATATATATATATATATATATATATATATATATATATATATATATATATATATACATATATATATATATATATATATATATATAATGTTATTAAAAAGGAGTAGAAAAGAAAAGAATTAGAAAAGAAATTAGAAAGAATTAGAAAGAAAAAGAAAAGAAAAAAATACTTTAAAACCCAAACCCTAACCCAATATCCCTTAACCTACCCGTTAGACCCTAAATACCTAGATCCGACCCGCTTACAAGAAAAAACAGCAGCGGCAGCATCTCAGCCCGTGCTCAAGTATAATCCCCCCCCCCCCGCAGTGCCGCACAGATGAGAACCCCCCCTCGCTTATATATATACCTCATAGTTATAAATAAAACCCTAACCCTAAAATCCACTCTCCATCTTCCCCCGACGCCGAGCTCCAGCCCTGACCGCCACCCCCGGGCCCCCGCGCGAGCACTGCACGACCGTGCGCGAGATAGAGAACACAACGACTTACCTGTGTTCACGCCATATTTTCCGTCTCCTCGCTCGACCAAACTCGACCCCGCCTTCACCGATATTTTCATGACATATCCCCCTTCCAGTACTATATATTAGTTTATCTCGAACAACGTGCAAAATAAGGTAAAAATTGATGCCAACTTTAGGAAAAATGACCACTTTTAAAATTCAAAAATTCTGTTACGATGACCCATGTTCATGGACTCGTATCTCCCAACACAGAGATCCGAATTTGGTTTTTCTTTTGATATACGAAGAACACCTAACCTAGTTTATTTTCTGTCAAATACAATAATTTATTTTTAGCTGTATGTAAAAATAAATCAGAAATAGAAAAAAATCAGAAAAAAATCAAGAAAATATACTTTTTACAAATTTCAAAATTTGCGATACGGAGCACGCCCCGCCAAACGGGACCGTCCCGTCATGTACCAAGTGTACCAAAAGATGTGTGCAGTATACCCAGACGTGTGGGCTTTCACGAAAACTGATTTGGACGCGTGTGCGCGTCAAAATCAGCCCGTATCCGCAAAATTTTCCCGTATCACGACTTTTTGCAAAATCTTGCGCCATTTAGTGCACGGTCGTCAGAATGAGACAAAACTTATGCCATTGGACTCGTGGTATCATGTTGGTCCTGTGATCCATGTTTCACGCAATTCTGAGACAGTTGACCAAGTCGTCTATTGGCGGGCCCTACGATTGAATTTTTGGGCAAAATTTTGTTCGGCTCACCGAAATCCACATTTGGATATACCGTTGAGTTCGTACTGACATTTAGATTTTGTTTGACCTATAATTTGTCCTATTTAGAGACCATTACCCCTGGCACGCTTTTTGGTGCAAAGTGGGCCACACGTGGACCCTACTTTGACCCAAAATTACCGTTTTGCCCATGTGTCCAAATTGGATGAAAGGGTAGTGTTTTCTAGATATTTTGCTTATTCTGAGAACGTTGGTGATATTTATTTCAGCATCCGGAGACGTTCATTCTGAGACCGTAGCCTCTGATCCTGTGTGTTTGACATCTAGACGTTATATTTTGCAGCTTCTTGTCAGGCAAGTATACATTGCCATTGTACTGTTATTCATATTCCATATGTTGCATACATCTTTATTTTCTGTCATTAGTTCATATATTTTAACTGCTATATAAAATGCACATCCAAGGAAACTTGGGTGCAACGACGGTGTCATCGTGATTGTTTTTATTTATGTATATGCATTAACCTTGTTTATGAGATCGTCCCATTATCATGAAGCATCATTAGGTCTCATTAGCCATGACACAGCTGTTACACGAGTGTGAGTCTCATATAGATCATGGACTGCGTGACAGGTTTGGCCTCATGTACGTATGAGCCGTGCGTTAGGAAAAACTGCTGATAGAAACTTTACATGCTAGGAGACTTAGCAGTTATTAGTAGTCATGGACATAGCCTATTATAGTACGATGGTCCAATCCTTGTCCTTGTTTGGTTGCAGGGTTGGACTATTGTACTAAAGATAGGCTATGAACCAAATTTTGTCATGGATGTGACATGCTTAGAGCATGGGGTGGGGAGAACAACAAGTACGGCATTTGGGCTCCTTTGCACTTTTTCCTTCTGTAACCCGGAAGCTCCGCTAGATATACGGGCGGTGATGACCCTTATATATTATATATTATCAGGCAGCCTCTGCCGTTCAAAAGATGACATGCTTTGTAGTCCCCTGATTCTCCGAGAGAGTCACGCCAATCCCATTTTTAGACAGATAGCCCACTTGTTAGAATATTGTTCTTAAACTGCATTCACTTAGACGGTTAGGCAACCCTATTGGATATTTATTTCAGTACTTTATTGGCATGCTTCTATGTATCTTGTTATGTCCCTGTGAGGACCTGGTCCCTTGCCAGGTGTAGATGTTCATGAGTATTCGCAGGAGCGCAGATCCGGACTGGTTACTTATATTTGCGAGGAGGTCTTCTCTTTGAGCCCCGTGATTGTTAGTTGATATTCTTATATTATGTTTGTTATGTTGCACTTATATATTCTAGTTGGTAATGGATTTGTTTCCATCCAACTATCATCTTTAGATACTTTATATTGAGATCTAGTTCATAGATATTATTCTTTTATTTATTTATGTTTTTGTGGATGAGATTAGTTATACCCTGTGACTTGTGATAGATTTATACCACTTGTGGATTTGATATTCATATTACAACGTACGTATGGGTTTTGGTTTCCATATATTGGAGTTGCCATATCTATGCGGCTGGCATACTTACGTGTCCTAGTCCTATGTATTTTGGGACTGGGGTATGACATATTTTTAGTGGTGGCCCATGCAGGTCAAGAGCATATTGTCTCGATTATATTACTGTACCGAGCAAGCCTGCAATTAGGATTAGGTTATAGGATCTCATCCCCAATTGACTATGATTTATCTTCTTCCTAATCCGTTCGAATAGAATAAATGCATCCTGCTTGATTCATATACTTTCTAATAGTTCCTTGAGTATAGCCCCCTCCTAGAATATAGAAGTCCCGGTTGTTAGATAATAAGTAGGGTAACCTTTCTATTAAGAGTACAACTAGAGTGTTGACACATCACTGAGTTAGAATACTTAATGAACCATAGCACCCTTACCTGTAGATGGATTGACCATTATCTCTTGATAATTAGGGATGACTTGAGATAGTATAGACACTACTAGGGTTAGTTAGAAATTTGACCATATTGTTTGATCCTAGCATTGAGGAACCAATAGAAATCCAAGGTTAAATATTAGGACCAAACTTAACTTTCATAGTGAGATAATATTAGAACTATAAATTTAGCTCCTTGTCTTGATATTAGCAGAACAACACCCTAGGAACCAAGAGGAATGAATATAACATTTTCCTAGATCATACCTTGAACACAGATATTAGCATACCACATTTTCTCAAGAAACCATGACATTATCTAGAGTCTTTCTATTTAGTTTTATGACTTGTTCCTCTAAATCCATCGTGCTCGCTATTGTGTAATGACTAATTACGTTTTCTTTCCTTCATCTTTTAATTCGTGTCACCTGATCCTTCTGATTGTAGGACAAGTAATTTTATCTTATGTTAAGGATATATAGTTTGCTAGGATTATAGTTT
>JAYESA010000012.1:140735348-140935348 GCA_036927795.1 Iris macrosiphon | reverse complement strand
GCCTGTGAGATGTTGTAGATATTATAGACTTGGACTGTATATTTTGGATATTGTCTTGCTCTCTTTGGTTCTATTTCTTTGTTGATATCATATCGTGCTTTACTCTTCCCCTAGATTATTGTGATTGAGAGTTTATATATATTGCGTGGTAGCCCTCCTTTTGGAGAGGATATTGACAGGTTTTGTGAGATAGATATTGTGACCTAGAACGAACATTTACAGCATTCTACCGCCGATTCTGCGGTGTAGGCTGGACGTACCCACGGCTCATACCCAATTTTTCGGGTGCGGGTCGTGACAAAATCAGTGTATTACTGTCTGGACAATCTTAGTACACTTGGTTCGCCTTTTGCAATACTACTTTGCATGGATGGAGATACATAGTTGACTAGTAGATGAATATACTTGCCCCTAGACATGTCTGGCATATCGCATCGGTTGCATAATTGTACTGATACGAGCATGTAAATAAAAATTACCAAAATATGATTTTAATCCACAACCGCCTTGACTATTCCCAATTGAGTTCTTTAAAATGCTTTGATCCCCATACTTCTATTCTATTACCTTCCCTTTGGACTTTTTATTATTGTTTTCCATGCTTTCCTATTTCGGAAAGACGAACCTTGTGCTTGGTATGAGTTGATACACGGAGAGTACTAGATATACCCATAGGCCAATCGCATTAATTGGTGACTATCTTTTATAATTAATTAAGGGCATATCATATATGATATATTTGATGTTAAAGTTTTAAGGATTGAATAAAATGAGTAAATAAATTAAGGAATATCTTTTTCAAATGTATAGCCTTCTGTGCTAGATAGGTAAATTCTAAGTTGGATAGAAGTCACATTGTCAACTTGAGGTGATTCTTTGATGGTGATCAAGCAATCAAGTAAGATTAAATGGAGAGATTTAAGTCATTTTAATTTTAGGAATTTTTAAGAATGACTAAGATGATAAGGATTTAATGAATTTTAAAATCTTGATAGTGAGGACCAAATATTTATACTTCGAGCACATGATTTAAAGTTTGAATATTGAAGATTAAATCATCGACTTAAACCTTGAGGATAAATATAGAATTCTAGGCTTGAACAATTGGTGAAGTAGATATAAAAAATTTATAATTTGATGACTTGAATTAAAAGTTAAATCTTGATTGCTGGATTACCTATTTGAAATATTGAGGATGTAAATTGAAACTAAAATTTGAAGTGTACAAAATTCTTAAGTAAAAAATAGGAATAATATTGGATTAAAATTGTTTTCTAAAAGAGATTATGATAGTTGGAGATTGCGATATAAATTTTGATGTGGGATGTCATATAGATTTGAATTATATTTGGATGATTGATTATTTAAAAAAATCGAGAAGATAGTACGAGATGTTAAATTTTGATTTAAATAATAGTTAATTTAATTTGAAGTAAGTGTGATGGATTTGAATAGATTTTTTTATTTACAATTTTGGAAGAGATTACGATTGACTTGCCTTATATGCGAATGTGAAAAAATTAACAAATTATGCCTTATTTTAATCTCGAGGATGAAATTATTTTTAAGTTGGATAGATTGTAAACTCCCTCACCCAAAATTAGACCTATTTGGCTTAGAAAGAGAAACTAGGGATAGTTTGAATCTAATTAGAAATAGAATACGGTATTTTATTTAATTATACAATATCATATAGTGCACCTTACCATTGCTTCGATAATTGGAGCACTACACTAGCCATTGCCTACCTACAAATTTCACATCCTTGTTCTAGACATGTCCGCCATCTATTCTGACCTTTGCGTAACTTATAATTATGCTCTCTTGTGCTATATTTTAGTCACACAATATTCGTCACGGACGTTATTATTTAATTCTAAATAATTCTAACTTTGTATCCTTGTGCGTTCCAATCAAAATTGGAGACACAATCTTGACCCGTTTTGTGCAACCCAAAATTTGATAATATCCTATCCTGAGCCCTCTATGTCCAAGACACTTGTGTCCCACCTAATTTTAGCCCCCATGTACTTCTAATTAATTCAAGGACACCTTGTGCATTAATTTTGATTAAATTAATCCAATTTCCATCTTTGTGCGATTTTTCAATTGTTGGACATTTTTTATGCAAAAGTGCATTTAGGTGTCCACACCATTAGACATGACACATAAAGAAACCTAATTCTCCTCCATATAAATCTTCTCCATGAATTTATGGAATGTGCAACGCGCAACATCGCCCCTCATTTAAACCTAGCCATACATTTTATAATGCAAATTATAGCCCTCCAAACCTCCCCATGATAATTAAAAAATCATGGAGGTTAGGATGGAGGAAGGTATGGAATAAGCTGCAAATCTCTACCTTATACCATCCTTGACTTTCTATCGTGTCTTAGTTTTAATTTCGAGGACGAAATTTTTATAAGTTGGATAGAATATAAAACCCCTAATTCTAAAAACCGTATTAATTAATTTTAATTAATTATTTAATTAATTTGTAGTAATTATGAGCTAATTAGAAGAAATAGAATTTTTGGGATATTTATTTTAGGGTGTTTGGTGCATTGGTGATTTCATGGAGCAATTATAATTTTTTTCCCCAATTATTTTTATGTAGGAGACCCTGTGGACAGGTGATAGATTTATTGTATGCCTTAATATAATTTTTAGAATTATATATATATATATATATATATATATATATATATATATATATATATATATATATGTATGTATATATATATATATATATATATATATATATATATAATGTTATTAAAAAGGAATAGAAAAGAAAAGAATTAGAAAAGAAAGTAGAAAGAATTAGAAAGAAAAAGAAAAAGGAAAAAGAATACTTTAAAACCCAAACCCTAACCCAATATCCCTTAACCTACCCGTTAGACCCTAAATACCTAGATCCGACCCGCTTACAAGAAATAATAGCAGCGGCCGCATCTCAGCCCGTGCGCAAGTATAATTCACCCCCCCCCCCCCCCCCCCCCCGCAGTGTCGTGCCGATGAGAACCCCCCCTCACTTATATATATACCTCATAGTTATAAACAAACCCTAACCCTAAAATCCATTCTCCATCTTCCCCCAACACCGAGCTCGAGCCCTGACCACCACCCCCGCATCCCCGCGCGAGCACTGTGCGACAGTGCACAAGACTGAGAACACAACGACTTACCTGTGTTCACGCCCTATTTTCTGTCTCCTCGCTCGACCAAACTCAATCCCGCCTTCACCGGTATGTTCATGACCTATCCCCCTTCTAGTACTGTACATTAGTATATCTCGAACAGCGCACAAAACTAGATAAAAATCGATACCAACTTTAGGAAAAATGACTACTTTTAAAATTTAAAAATTCTGTTGCGATGACCCATGTTCACGGACTCGTATCTTCCACCACAGATATCCGAATTCAGTTTTTCTTTTTGATATGTGAAGACCACCTAACCTAGTTTATTTTTTGTCAAATATAATACCTTATTTATGATACGGAGCACGCTTCGCCAAACGGGACCGCCCCATCGTGTACCAAGTATACCAAAAGGTGCGCGCAGTATACCCAGACGTGTGTGCTTTCGCGAAAACTGATTTGGATGCGTGTGAGCGTCAAATTTAGCCCGTATCCACAAAATTTCCCCGTATCGTGACTTTTGCAAAATCCTACGCCATTTAGTGCACGCCCGTCAGAATATGACAAAACTTGTTCCAATGGACTCGTGGTATTGCGCTGGTCCTGTGACCCAAGTTTCACATAATTCTGAGATAGTTGACCGAGTCGCCTATTGGCGGGCCCTACGGTTGACTTTTTGGGCGAAGTTGTGTTCGGCTCACCAAAATCTATATTTGGACATACCGTTAAGTTTGTACTGACATTTATAGTTTGTTTGACCTATAATTTGTCCCATTTAGAGACCGTTACCCCTGGCACATTTTTTGGTGCAAAGTGGGCCACACGTGGATCCCACTTTGACCCAAAATTACCGTTTAGCCCCTGTGTTCAATTGGACGAAAGGGTAGTATTTTCTAGCTATTTCGCTTATTCTGGGAACGTTGGTGATGTTTATTTCAGCATCCGGAGACGTTCATTCTGAGACCGTAGCCTCTGATCCTGTGTGTTTGACATCTGGACGTTATATTTTGTAGCTTCTTGCCAGACAAGTATACCTTGCCATTGTAATGTTATTCATATTCCATATATTGCATGCATCTTTATTTTTTGTCATTATTTCATATATTTTAACTGCTATATAAAATGCACATCCAAGGAAACTTGGATGCAACGACGGTGTCGTCGTGATTATTTTTATTTATGTATATGCATTGACCTTGTTTATAAGACCGCCCCATTATCATGAAGCATCATTAGGTCTCATTGGCCGTGACACAGCTGTTACATGAGTGTGAGCCTCATATAGATCACGGACTGTGTGGTCTAGCCTCCTGTACGTATGAGCCGTGTGTTAGGGATAACTGCTGATAGAAACTTTGCATGCTAGGAGACTTATCAGTTATTAGTAGTCATGGACGTAGCCTATTGTAATACGGTGGTCCAATTCTTATCCTTGTTTGGTTGCAGGGTTGGGCTATTATACTAAAGATTGGCTATGAACCAAATCGTGTCATGGATGTGACATGCTTAGAGCATGGGTTGGGGAGAACAACAAGTACGGCGTTTGGGCTCCTTTGTACTTTTTTCTTCTGTAACCCGGAAGCTCCGCTGGAGATACGGGCGGTGATAACACTTATATATTATATATTATCAGGCGGCCTCCGCCGTTCAAAAGACGACATGCTTTGTAGGCCCCTGATTCTCCGAGAGAGTCACGCCAATCCCATTTTTAGCCAGATAGTCCACTTATTAGAAAGTTGTTCTTAAACTGCATTCACTTAGACGGTTAGGCAACCCTATTGGATATTTATTTTAGTACTTTATTGGCATGCTTCTATGTATCTTGTTATGTCCCTCTGAGGACTTGGTCCCTTACCAGGTGTAGATGTTCATGAGTATTCGCAAGAGCGCAGATCCGGACTGGTTACTTATATTTGCGAGGAGGTCTTCTCTTCGAGCCCCGTGATTGTTAGTTGATATTCTTATATTGTGTTTGTTATGTTGCACTTATATATTCTAGTTGGTAGTGGATTTATTTCCATCCAACTATCATCTTTAGATACTTTATATTGAGATCTAGTTCATAGATATTATTCCTTTATTTATTTATGTTTCTGTGGATAAGATTTAGTTAAACCCTGTGACTTGTGATAGATTTATACCACTTATGGATTTGATATTCATATTACAGCGTACGTATGGATTTTGGTTTCCATATATTGGAGTTGTCATGCGGTTGGCATGCTTACGTGTCCTAGTCCTACGTATTTTGGGACTGGGGCATGACACATACGCCTACGATTTCTTAAGAATGGTCTGATATGATGCATAGTCTTCTAACTTGGCATAGCCATCCAATCGAACCACGCTCCATAAAATATTTTATCTAGCCAAGTTGAGTAAGACTGTATCATCACCCCAGATATCTCAATTTCCTGCACCACTTGTATTCCTTCTTAGTTGATCTTACTAGAACTTCAGCTTAATGCCTTTTCGCGGAACAGGGCATTACGTAATATGCTACTCAGAAAAAGTTTCGTCGTCGAAACTTAAAGAATTAACTCAATTTACCATCTCAGTTCGGTCACCAAAGAAAATATTTTAAGCTAGCAATAGCTCAGTACTCCATTTCTATCCCTTGTCAATATTTCTCATTCATGAATCTTGTATACTTATGAGTTTAATTCCACCATCTCGTTTCTTTCCAAGAATTTATTCATACTCTTTAGTTCACAAATATTCTCCTTCAGCTTCATTTGACTTTTGTTCACCACTTCGCTTGAATCGTACATATATTCCAGGCATCCCCGAAATATAGTGCACTCAACCAATGTTAATGGTTAGAGAAGTACAACGACTACATATGTAGTTCTATTCCATGATACTGGTCACTTAACACTTTTGACCAATTGTTCCTTAACATTAATTTTTCTATCACTCTAAGTTGCTACAACACTTACTCGGACAATCCCATTACTATCTTTTTGATATGTTACAATCAAGTATGCTTTAAGCATTTCTCAATATTCACCAACATTTTTTTGATCCAGCATATGTACTATTATTTTATCACATTCATATCGTTCCCTTATTAGCAATTGCCATAATTTCTATCTTCCAATTTATCGAATATAGAATCCTCGGGGAATGCACAGGTTAAGCTACTAACCCAAGCACGATACTTTAATCATTTCGACCAATCCGACCATAATGTAATCTCCATTAACCCGAATTACAATATTCATTCTTAATATGTTAATCCTGTCATTCCCGTCTCTTATGAATGATTTAATCTGTCGTCACATTGTTTCCATTCATCCAACTTTTTATTAAGCACAACAAGAATATCCCAAGCCTTCTATTTCATATGACACTAAATGTGTTTATAATCGTTCTGATAGTTCCTCGATATTTTAATTTCTTCCATCCAATTTCTAATAACTTTTTCCAACATTAGTAACATCAAATTCTAATAAATCCAGAGTTCCCTTTGATCATATCATGGTTCATGTCTTGAATTCATTGTAATTTATTGATCATACTTCGTCTAGTACAACAACGATAATAGCCACATCGAATATCAAGTTTCCCTTCCAACGTATGAAATTTCCATCCAATTCTCGAGTGACAATTTCTATCTTTTATGCCAATTTATTTTCCATTCTGACTACTTTCAAAAAAACTATTCCAAGATAATCTAGCCAACCGAACTCATCATTAAATTTTTTCATTCCAGTCGAGGCAATCAAATCCAACTCTAGTAACCATCAATTCCCAAACTTGTCCATCCAATAGTTTAACCATTCCAACATGACCAACTACTCTGAAATACTCATACCCAAATTTCGCAACCAACTATCCAAACACCGACTCCACATAGGTTGACAAATAATACTATTCAAATCTCACAATGCCATATTACCCATGCAATATCAATAGGGTCATCCTATGGGTCTTCGACAACCAACATACTCTTCGGTCAAGTCTCTATGGTTAGCTACACCGACAACTAAACTTATTATTCAGGGGCAACTCATCTCATGCTAGAAAACTGATAGGGACCATACTCATCTCTATTCTTAGGGCCAACCGTAATCCGACAATTCTAAGGGACTTCTACCCCAAACTTATTACTAACTCAAACCACGAATGCACTACCACTAACCTACCCACAAATAACGAACATCCAACAGTCTGAGTCAGGCCTATACCTACGGTCAGTTTTATAAGGGTCTACCTCAACATAACGGTTTATTCTAGACTTATCCCAACCGACAAGGTCAATCCAGACTCTACGCTCAAATCTCATATCCATCAAATGAATCACCAACATTCAAAATTTGACTTGCTCTCACAAATTGTTTCCAGCTTCTAATTTCATAATCATACTATAGTTGCACTAACATAACATTCTTTAATTTCCGTGCGTCTGATTTATCTATGGGATAAGGAACCTAACTCAAAATTTAATTCTCGATCAATAATTTTACTAGTATATTGATTCTGATCCTTGCTCCCAAATTTTTCTCGTCCATATCACATTCTCGTATGTTCAGTTGTTACCCAACTGATTTATAACTGACAATATCACCCAATCAATATATTAAAATTATCTTTCTTCCGATTCATTCCACCTAACTTACTTCTACAAATTTTATTTTGATAGGGTCAACTTTTTGTTCGAATTAACCGTTAACTCAATTGAATCACAACTTCACTTGATCGTCTTATCAAGGTCTAATATGATTTCATCATGTCATGCCCCAGTCCCAAAATAACTAGGACTAGGAATACGTAACATGCCAGCTACGTATTCGACCAGACTCTGGTCCGACTCGAATACGTATAAACTATATTATAATGGTCACTATCTAAATAACTATCTAAATAATTAAGTAAATATAAATATTTATGACTCAATCCACAATGAACAAAATACACAAGAATGAGCTATATGTGCTAAGTCGGCAGCCCAGTAACACACAAACTCGAATATACTCGAGAAAGAAATATGAGTTCTATAAAACTAGGCTACATCAGTAGATGAATAAATAATATGAATAAATAACTATAACTCCGGTAGATATGATATAAGTACCTGGTACTAATGCCTACAAGACAAGCAACTCCATCAGCAACTCCAAAGGCTCTGTAACCGTCTATGCTGTAAAAACTGGTGGGGGACCAGGTCCTCAGAGGGACGTAACAAGGTACAAGAAACAACATGACAAAAATAAAATAGTATAATACCACATACTCAAGGGTAAACTACTGTAACAATCTATATGATATGCACATGAGAGCATCACTCGTACTCAGGCTGAAACCACTACAGACTCTATGTCGGGGATCCCATAGCAGCAAGTAGTATCAAGACTCAGTATATGTGCCAAATATCTGAGACAAAGTCCAAGGCACCTCTAGTGGTATCACGACTCTGGTATATGTGCCACAGCACCTCCAGTAGTATAGTATATATATCAATAATCAGCCTATAGTATGGTGTGTCTCTTCGTACCCAATGTAACCTCATATCTCATATCCACAACGTCTTATGTCCATAACACGCAAGATTATGACCTCTAGCTAGTGCAATAAGTCATAATAATATCCATATAATATGCAAGTCTCATGTCACGAATCCTAGATAGAATCACCATGAATAACTCAAGAAAGATTCTGTCACATAAAATAGTATCAAGTGTCCTAGGATATGGCGTACTTGGTAAAGCAATCACGTAAAAATAGGATCGTGGAATCAACTCTCTAAGTGACGTTACTCGATCCTGCGTACGACATCGACATCCGAATCTTGTTTGGACGCTAAGTAACATCTCACGGTTCTAAGGTAAATACATGCATCATACATATCAAATAACTATAATAACTAAATAAGATAATAAAGGCAAGAAACTGTGATACATTATGGCAAGGTACACTTGCTTGGGTTCTGAACTCCGTCAACTACTCCTGAAAAACTGGAATCTGCATGTACACATCTGGATACGGAAACAAACATCACCATTGTTCTCAAATACTAAAAATAGCTAGGATTGACTACCCATAATCCAATTTGGACACAGGGGCAAGATTGACAATTTTGGGTCAAAGCGGGCTCCACATGTGGTCCACTTTGTACCATAAAATATGTCAAAGACAAAGTTCTCCAAATTTGTCCAACTTAGTGTCTACGAGTCCAAAACGATGGCACAAATTCAACGAAATATTCGAAATTTAATTTCGGTGAGCCGATCACGAAATTGCCCGTTATGTGGAACCGTAGGGCCCACAAAATAATGTTTCGTCAACGTTTTCAGAATCAAACCAAACTTGGGTCACAAGACCAGCGTAACGCTGTGAATCCGATGATGCGAGTTTTGTTGCAAAATGACATGCACACACAAAGTTACATAGAGTGTCAGAAAAGGCCGATACGGTACTTTTTGAAGGATACGCGTTGATTCCGTTGTGCATGCACATCCAAATCAAGTTCCATGAAAGCCCACACGTCCGCGTTGATGATACGCGCCTTTCTATGCAACTCGCACATGATGAAGTCGCTTAGTTTGGCGGAACGTACCCCGTATCACGAGATTTTGGGTGTTCTAAAAACAAGATTTTGGTCGTTTTGGAACACAAATAATTTTACCATTAAAGCAAACTAATAAAAAGTAAAAGGATAGTAAAAATCTTGGTTATATTGTGAAGAAGTTCTTTCAATTATATTTTGAAAATAATTAACAAGTTGGTACAAAATTGGGCATGAACAGGGGTACTTGGACTAAAATTCTAAACTGTTTTCGAACAGTTTTTCGGCCAACTTCTGGTAGATTTTTTGATCAAACTGGAGTGCCTAAATTCGTTCCACTTGAAGAGAATCCTAGCGGGTTAGGTTGTGAACATACCAGCGAAGACAGGACGTAAATCGGATTAGCGAGGAGGTCGAAAGCTCTACGCGAATGAGGGGCTGCAGCTGTTGTGTGTGCGCGCGGAGGGGGCGGACGACAGCGTGCTCCGGCGCGGGGCGGCGGCATAACGGAGGGGCTGCGGGCGGTCGCCGGGGTGTCGGGGTGGTGGTGAAGGCCTGGGATGGTGATTAGGGTTTTGTATTCTTTTATATATGTATCTATATATATAGAGAGAGGGGGAGGAGATGTTTAGTGTGTATGCACAGGGGGTGGGTTGGTTAGGTTTAGGTTTTAGCTAATGAGTTATTGGATTTTAGTTAGGTTAGTGGGTTTGGGTTTGGGTTAGGATTTTTTTTATTCTTTTTTTTTGTTTATATATATATATATATATGTGTGTGTGTGTGTGTGTGTGTGTGTGTGTGTGTGTGTGTGTGTGGCCACTAAAATATTTTTTGACCTCATTAAATTTTAAAAAAATTATACAATATACTATTAATAGTTTTACACCAAAGATATATTTTTTTGTACGATATTAATAATTAATTAAATACACATAATTATAAATTTATGAATATTATATATTATAATTAGCTAAAAAATGAATAAAAATTTCTTCCTTAATTACAATAATTTCAGACTACCTATATTAATAAATTAAAAAATTTAATTCTAAACATCAGGGTGCTTATAATTTACCAAACTTATAAAAAATTTGTCTTCGAAATTAAAAATAAATATAGTAGAAAAGATTTTAGTTCAGAAGGTTGCACTAAAGATGGGGATGCAGTTACCAAATGGAGTTATAGTTTGACGTCGCATTCTAAGAATAAGGGTATTCTTACTCAAGGCTCTACCCAACTTATAAGAATGAAGTTGGCCGCATTCTAAGAATAAATATAGTAAAAAATTTAATACGCTGATTGGTTGATTGGTTGGTCGAGATAGTCATGCGATGGACTTTGTGCCGAACTATGTCGAACTTGATGCAATTAGACCCATGCTAAAGTTAGCAAGTTACGTGTGAACCTGAATATCCCTACTCTGATGTTAGCGTACAAGTGTGTGAGACTAGATATCGTTCAGATGGGATAGATATGCACACAGCCTTTTGGCTAAGTTGTGTCGGGCATCGCGCATCTAGACCCTTTGGTGTGAGTGAGTTGCAAGTGAGACTCGGATATCGTTCGGAGAAGAATAAGGCAGACTCGGATATCGTTTAGAGAAGAATGAGTTGCATGAGTGAGTGTAGTAATCGATGAGTTAGCCCCTGCCTAAGACCTTCGTGTACGGTAGATTGTAACCTACCCTAGTTGACCAATATAGTTATGCGCTAAAGCCCAATAGAGACCGAGTCAGAGAACGAGATGGTCGAGCAGATATACTCAGCTCGAATTAAGTGATAGTGTCATTCAATAAAATAGATAAGCATGCATGCGACACAAAACGAGAAAACAAATAACAAATTATGTTCGAACGGGTCTTAGGATGCTAAGTAATATTCTTGAGTTAGATTCGATAGTGTGCGATATATCGGTTTACGCTCAATAAGTCTCGAGGATGAGACTTTTTCTGAGTGGTGTATAATGTAACATCTCGCTCCGCTCAAGCCAAAATGCATATTCAAATTGCGCAGGAGCAACAACCCATCCCGCCTTGCTCGGCGAGAAGACTCGCTTGATGCAAAGGCATTAGATTTGGCCCTTCAAAAGAGTTCAGACTTAGACTTTCAAAGGCGCGCTCAGAGTCTCGCTCGACCGACGCAATCATCGCTAAGGTGGGTGACTCTGATGAACCTGTCTTTGCTTAGCCTACACATGCTCAAATACGGTTGATACCTGCTAGTCGCTAGGCAAATAACCCTTGAATGATAATAAAAGAATCAACACACCTAGCTAAAGGAATAATCCCATCTTATATTTCTTGTGTAGAACATGAAAATAAAAATGGATTCATGGATAATCTCTCATACCGCACCCCACGCTCATGCTAGCCTTACTGTTGTGTTTTAAGTAGACACCTGACTCGATCATGTATAGTGTAGTACTTTACCTTTATGTTGCAATGCTTGGCACTTAGTTTTATGCCATGATCAGATAGCACGATACATGTCCTATTTCACCTAGTTTTGTAGGAAGAATATCAAGTAGTCGTTCCGTGCAAGTCATGAACATAAAATTATTCGGGACCGTTAGGTCGCCAAAGCACTTCATGAACTAGGGGACTGTATCATGACAAGTCAAGCAAGTGATATGATCAAGACATCTCTAGGAGCAATACTCGTTCAGGACAAGATCAGGCGGCTCTGGGAGCCATTCAAAAACATGAACAAGAATTGAGCAAGTACATACATGACAAGAGATCTAGAAGACTTGAGGATACACATGGTCACGGACAACTTATGCACAAGGTGGATTATTGAATCTAGTTCTGCGAACGGTTACTGGGGCACTGGCACCGATCCGATCCGGACAGAGCCCCAAGAGTAGTCGCATGCTTTGGGCGGAATGGCTGTATCGCCTCCCGAACCACGCGTGCACTCCATTTCTCCCCAAGGCTACATCGTCTACTATGGCGCCATGACAGTGACCTTACATATAGTTTAGCCGATGTGTGAACGGCAATCCACGTGCACGTCGATTCCTACACTCGCCTGTTCCATAATGCATAAGTCTTGGTTAGAGCACTGGATATCTGGATAAGAGATTGATGCACGCCACTTGTAATCTAGGGATTTGATTGCATGATATGTTATCTAGTTCAAGCGTAATATGCCGCAACCCTATGGTTTGCTTGTGCCCTCTTTAGCTTTCTTTCATGTATCATATGCTAGTTAAGTTGGTTTCCTCTTTGAACATGGAAGGACGAATGATAAGTTGGTAAGTCTCGCCGTGTTACTCAAATATTATGCGACACTTCAGTTGTGCAACACGTGATGGGTTTTATATCGCATGCCATGAAATTGATCCTAAGGCAAGATTAGAAAGACAACATAATAGATGGTGCACGAAACTAATTCAATGTGTTTGGTTTTGCTTGATTGGGCAAGAAGTCTCCCCCCAGTGCATTCAATGTACTGATAACCTACCATATTGCTTGCAGGGTATGGAGAACCTCGTTCGATGTGAAGCTTTTCCTCGTGTCCACTAAGGCTTGGAGCTAACTCTGGAGCCTTTGAGCGTCGCAACGGAGCTGAAGCACTCTATACATGACATAATGTATTGGAACATCGCCTATATATCATCCCATCTTGTAAGTCGCTTGGCACATCTTTTATCTTGAGAGAGAGAGAGAGAGAGAGAAAGAGAGCAATTTGTAATATCGGCCAAGCGCCGCTTGTATTTCTCCTTCATTATCAATAAAGAGCATGTTTCTTTTATACTGTGTTCGATTCAAATTTCTGCTGCAGTAGGGACAATCTATGCAACTCTGCGGCCTGGCTTAAACCGGCCATTCATGTACCTGGCCTTGCACGAGCGCAACCTAGGATCGCGCGACATCACACACAAGTAAGGACGTTCACTCCTCCAGGAGCGGGGGGTGACATCGAGGACCCATGATTGGCCCGCACTCCCTCCGTTGTCGCTGATAGTTGGGGCCCGCATTGTGCCGTTGTACGGCTAACAGCGAGCCCCACGCCGCGGAATAAAAGCTATCTGGGTATACTTATTTTTGTTTTTAGTTATTTATTTTTTAGTTTTTATTTTCCAGAATCTCCTTTATTAATTAATTTTCTCCTATTTAACTCTAAATAATTACTAAAATTAGTCAGAAAATTATGGAAAAAATCTAGAAAATATAGAATAAAATTATAAACCTTAGAAAAATACTTGGGGCCAAATTATGCCCCTAGGTTTTGTACAATAATTTCTAGAAGTCCTAGAAAATTAGGTTTCTTAGGTTTTAATTAACCAAAAAATTCTAGAAAATCCTAGAACTTCTAAAATAACCTAACCATGATTTTAAACCCATTTGTGAGTCTATTTGGGCCAAAAGTAGCCTATTGTTACATTATTATTATTATAGAACTATACTTAGTTTTTTAAAACAAATTTCTCACAAAGAGTTTACCAGTGCCTTATTTATTTGTTTATCTATTATTATTATACAGTATTTTGGTAGTGGATGCTACAATATAGTATGGGATGAGGTCTTCATGAAGAATCTCGTTTTCTTCTCGGATTTGACTAACTATCAACTTAGAATCACCGTAAGCGTTTAGATAGTCTACCCCCAACTGCTTAGCTACCTGGAGTTCGATTATTAAAGCATTATATTGTCCACATTATTGGAACATGGTTCCGTGAGGGAATAAGCCCAATAGATGACAAGGTGGTTGGGGATAACAAAAACTACCTCCACTCCTGCCACGATATTGCCTTTGGGTCCCGTTTTTGAAGCACCGTCGAAGAACATTCGTCAAATTTACTCTTTTGATGTCCTGTTTGACTCCAACACTTCATCTGGAATGTCATTATATAGTTTTGATGTTTCCGACACCGGATGAGCTGTCAAAAAGTCGACCAATACTTGGCCCTTGACTGCCTTCTGTGGTACGAACACCATGTCGTATGGAGAAAGCAACATTGTCCATGTAGCCATACGAGAGTTCAATGCTCCTAGTTTAGTCATGAGCACTCTTAGGGGATTAACTCGGGATATAACGTAGATTGTTTGTTACGTCACAGAGTGTCGCATCTTCTGAATAGCAAATATCAGAGGTAAACACTCTTTCTCTACAAGATTATACCTGCATTCAGCACCAACCATCATCCAACTGAGATAGTAAATGGCTTGCTAATGGACTGCGTCATTCTTCTGAGCAAACCGTGCATCAAGGGAATGATCCATTGCACGAACGTAGAGTAAGAAATGTTTTCCTACTACTAAAGCCACTAACACAAGAGGATTCATGAGATACCTCTTTATGTCGTCAAATGCACGCTGGCATTCTTCAGTCCAGATGAAAGAGACTTCTTTCTTCATCAGCTAAGTGAATAGTTGCCATTGTCCAGAAAGATTGGATATGAATCTTTTGATGTATGCCAGTCTTCCTTGAAGTGCATGAAGCTCTTCAAGATTCTTTGAAAGACACATGTCAAGAATAGCCTTGGTCTTTTCATGGTCTAAATGAATACCCTTTGACGTTATAATGAATCTAAAGAACTTGTTGCTGGAAACTCTCAAAAAGGACTTTGTTGGATTCATCTTGAGTTTGTGAGCACACATCAGTTCGAACACCATTCTCAAATCTTGGAGGTGATCACATTGGAGACGACTATTGATTGTTATATCGTTAACATAGTACTCTACTGTTTTGCGCAAATGTTTGCAAAAAATTATGCTCATAGCTCCCTGGTATGTCGTACCTGCTTTTTCAAACCAAATGACATCAACGTATAGCAGTATACCCCCCAACCGTGTTCGGAATGATGTGTGCTTCTTATCATCCGGGAACATCTTGATATGATGATAGCCCAAAAATTCGTCCATGAAAGAAATTCGCTCAAAACCACAAGTATTGTCGATCATTGCGTCAATAATAGGAAGAAGGAACTCTTCTTTCGGACAGACTGAGTTTAGATCGCGGTACTCTATGCAAACTCGGATCTTCCTATTCCTCTTTATGACAGGAACAACGTTGGCCACCCAATCGAGATATGTTGTTCCTCACAAATGAAGCCGCTTACTATTAGCTTATTGACTTCCGCTTCGATTGTTTCCATCACATCTGTACGAAACCGACATTGTTGTTGCTTCACTGGCTTGGCATTTGAAAGTATATTGAGTTGGTGCATTACTACTTAGAGATCCAGTCCCGACATGTCTTCATAACTCCATACGAAGACATCGATATATTCTCTTATAAGTTGTATAATAGATTCTAGATCCTCTTCAGAAAGACTTTTGCTGATAAAAAACGGCTTGGCTGAGACCTCATTCCCAGATCGACCTGAACAACTTCATTTTTAATAGGCTATTCATGTTGCTCAAAACGAAGCTTCCACTAAAATTCTAACTTTTGAGCCCCTACTTCAACCTCAAAAGGCTCGAGTGATAGATCATCATCTTTAACTTGGTCCACTGAGACCATGTTGATAAACAATGTTTTCTTCAAAACTTCTCCGATGCTGGAATCGAAGTCCCAAACAGAAGACTCACACGAGTGAGAATACGACTCGACTTCAACTTTGAGCATTCAGACGTCGTTTCAGGAGTGACATAACCTAAACTATGAAGAGTATATAATTGTCACGCCCCGCGCTCGCGATATCGAGTACGGGTTGTGAACGCGCCCAGCCTACGCTGTTGTTAACAGCAGTAGTCAGCTGTCTATACCTCAATGGTCTCCAAATACTCACATTTTCGATTTCCCATCACAGCACTAAGTACGTGAAAATACCTAAGCACAGTCACACATCACCACAGTCCAATATATCGTTTTAGTACATCATACATGTCAACTCTCCGGAGACAAATCAGGTAAATCACTATAACCATAAAGATACATCTGATACATCTGAATATAACATAATCTAAGTCTTCTAGGAACTGCCATATGATCCAATGCATCTCTGAAACTTTTATGTCAACAACCAGTCAGGAAGGAGCAAAGTACAACCCTACGAAATGAACACAATGCAAAGTACAACTGAAATACAATGTAACAAATAATGAAATGACTAACCTGCAATACTGGACAATAGTACAATGATTAAATTAATAACTCATATTTTGTAACAATTCATTTTACAAATATTCAACAACTATTTAAAGATGGACTTTTAATCCATGGTTAATCTGAATTATTTCCAAAAAGCACACAGATGGTATTGCTTTTGATTACACATAGTTCACCCGAGTGAAGTGCAGCATTGCTCATAATCCAACCCCAATAACCTCATATAGATAAACTGTATATTAATGTATGTCTTATGTATATGCAGTACGTGTTCATCATCTTATGAAAATAGCCACAATGTTATGCACCGGAGATTCAGCATTCACTTTTTTGTTTTGTTTTTTGTTTGCGAATGGTGGACCAGATGCATACATTAATTGTCTGTACTAACTAGAAGTGATCAGAGTTTGGCGTGGAAATAAATTATCCTTTCACAACCTACATTGGTTAAAACATTGTTAGTTAACCAATGTTTTTGAATGCTCCGATTGATAGGAACATGCCAACGTCTAGTGCCAAGTGTTGTGTCGTCGCTTCATCGCTAGCTATACAACATTGTCGCTTGCATGAGTCCCTGCAATTAATCAATATGAATCGTGCAACATCTTGTTGCAAATACCATTTCAGAGAGACCACCCCAGTACTAATACTACTTGATTGAGCATGGTTCACCAGAAGGAGCTAGCCCTACTATACGGTATCGGAGCTTGATATTATCAATAACAAATACAAAAAAGTTGGAATAGCTAAGATGAAATAAATTTTGAGATAGCTCTGGAGGACAAAGGCTATGCAACTGTAATCAAATTGTTGCATAACATGTTAAAGGTTAACCAAACTCCAATATCGATTACCTGTTCCTATATATGGTAACTTCTTGGATGGCTTTATTTTTCTTATTTTTCATCTTCGATTAAGGAAAGATGCAAAACCAATTTATGTTTTTTTAACACTGCTTCTTTGGTTCTAGACTTATGTGCTATGTCTGTATCATGCAGTAGAGAGTCATATATATATCAAGAGTATGTAGGGGATAGGAGCCTAGTTGAAAACTTTATGAGTTGTACCCAAATTAGTACGAAGAGTAATTGGGTTACTTAGTGAACAATCAAGGAACTAGAACCTGGGTAGTATGGACACTCCATAATCCATAACTCATGTCATGTCTGTTCTTCAGACAGGACATTTGTGAAGACACTGATATGGACATGCAAAATTTCCACACGTTGAGGAGACCAGCATTGCCCACGATACGCATATGTTGTTTTCATAATTCAATTTTCTTTGATAGATTCTAAGACATAAGGACGTATAAACAGAACAAGGGGATACACACATGTTGTTTTCATAATTCAATCTCATCTTCAATAAGGATTTGTTGTGTGGCACTAACATTACAAACAATTTTTTGTTCACACTTCTTAATTGACCTGGTTATATAAGCCTTTTTCTTTGCAATTTGATCATTAGTTTTCTTGATACCTGTTTTGTTAGGCCTTTTCTCTTTTCAACTTAATCCTTATTCATTCACTTTTTTCTTGATTTTCCTTGATACTCAAGTGGTTAACTATGTAGGAAAACTAAAACTTGTTAGGAATCTTACAAATCAAGGTGTTAGCATTCTAAGAACACCAAAACGTGTCAAGAGACGGACAACACAATACATGTATTTACTCTGTTGAATTACAGGTTCACTAGTCTTTATTCAGAAGAAGGTAATAACCGATTACCTATAGTTTAGACTTTAGAGTATCAACCTTTGCGGCTGTTGATATTTTTGTTACATAATTTAGAATTGGCAGGACTTATTTATTTTTAATCTTTTATAGAAGACAATTCGATCTGAACATGCCTTGCATTTGTAGGCAGTATCTTCATACAGGAACAATATCTGATTCCCATAATTCATCCAATCCTTATCTAGCTTTTCATAGAATGCTTACAAGTGTACGTTTTTTAGTCATTTCCTCTATTTATAATTAGAAATATGAACATAGTTGTTTCCCTTTTCTTTTCCTGATATTGTTGAGAGCTCTAAAGTTGAATAAACACGAGGAATTTTACTAAAGTTCAATATATGATGCAGCCTATAGTAAATACATTACATGTTGCACTGCTGCATCCACTATATGATGTAGCCTATAGTTAGGATACGAGAACGACTTCCTTGGTTATGTGGCTGAGGATTTGCCTATCTGTTCTTCTTCTCTATCTATGTATACTCCATCAAGTCTCTCAACTTTAAGAATAGTTAGTTAGAATGATAAGTGCCTAATTTATCGAAAAATAAATGTAATGTTGGTTCTCTATTCTCATTAGAGTGCATGATCCATCAAGTCTCTCAACAAAGAGGTTATGCATTAGTTTTATGTTGAACTTTTTAAAAAATAAATGTAATATTGGTTCTCTTCCTCTTTTTTCCCCTTTCTCATTAGATTGCCTTATTTATCAAAAAATAAAAATAAACAATAAAATATTTGAGAATTCTTTTCTTTCATTATTTTTTTGTTAATAGGTTGACAGTCTACATGACGGTTCTTCTGAGCATGAAGCAACAAGAAATTGAAGATATTCCTCTCTCAAGAAAACCTTGAACCTGGGTTTAGGTACAATTTGCTTGATAAAGCAACTGAAGTGTATTTAGGAAGTGATTTAAAGGTAAAGATTCTCTCTTACTTCTTCTATTGGAATATATATGTCTTGTATTTCAACCTGTGTAGCAGCTGCATATTGGCCTTCATCTACGAATGCAATTCCTCACCCTCTGAAAGCTTGGATTGTGATGGAAGATTAGTTATTATATCAATTTTTTTTTTGGTGTGTGTGTTTGCTTCTTGGTTGCTTGTAACTTTTGGGGGTAATGCTTGTGGACTTCGACTTTTGAAGGCCAGTACCCAACTTGTAGACATATATACTTTGTTTTTGTATACCCAGAATGGGCACCCATGCACAAACATGTTCATGTGTTTGTGCCAACGGCTGCAAATTCGGTCCCCTTTTTTATGTCCACATATAATCAATAATCCTGGACTGTCATAGGTTGTTTATAATTTATGTCATCTTGATTCTAAGTTTTTTATTTCCAGTTTGTTGAAATACTTATTGATGCCTGATTTTAATATTGCTTTGTGCATCATCATAATAGATTTTTTTTTTCCCCTCAATATCACTATAGGCTCACTGCTCAACAAGTCCTTCAAGATTGAATACATGTTCACAAAGCTATCGAGAACCGCTCAACAAGTCCTTCAAGGTTGAATACATGTTCACAAAGCTATCGAGAAGGGAGAAGGTTGTAAATATCAGACCACGACCTTGATATGTTCATGAAGGTACATAGATGATCACTAGCTAATTGATAAAAAAAATTACAGGAAGATACATAAGTGATGATAGAATAGCCCTTACAAAAGGTAAAATGTGTTTTATAAGATAAATTCTTTGAACATGATGAGACAAAAATTACTTGGAATTAAATGAACTTAATCTTGGTATTGCCTCCATTTTCTCCCTTGCAAGCAACTTCACTGACGGACAAGAAATTGTGGTGTCGGACTACATCCTTAAGGTATGATTCTATTTGTACCATATGTTTTGAACAATACAAATAAACATAGGAGGTACCAAAACTTGGAACTTGCAACGTAATTCATGTTGAAAACAACTAATGTTAAACCCCTTTCTCCTCAACCCAGGCAATAGATTTACTACATAAAAGTAGCTATTCTGTTCTATAGTCCAACTGCTGCATAAATCTACAATAATATGTTGAATAGGCCACCTACTGATGTTCAAATAGCTACAACTTTATTGTTCTTCCACCTATAATCATTTCTAGAGGTTATATGCCATATTTATTTCTGGCACATCAGTTTGTAAAGTTGTGATGTTCTTTTTATGGTGCCAAACCAATACCTTTGTGATATAGGAGACAGTTGTGATGTTCTTGCGGAGATCAAATTAGTTGAAATAGCACTGATCCAAACCAACAACTTTGTGTTCTTAATCAGCATAATTTGACTTTGCATACAAAAATCATAGCACTGATCACCCACCGTATAATAATATCTACAATCTTGCTATCGAAGATCCGGATAAGCCACCACTTATTTTGTTGTGCTACTGCTTTTCTGAAATATTGTGTATGATGGTTTATTCAGATATGGCGGATTAGCGACCTGATCTACAGGCCTGAAGAAGAAGTGCTGGCGGATCTTGAGAAGTTCAAGAGCCACATTAACTACACATCCAAAGCTCTGGGTTGACACTGCTTTACATTATAGGAAGGATGAGGAAATATTATTAGGACTGTTATCCTTGTTAGTACAAGCTAAAAGATAGTAAACTGCTGCTTTCTATGACTATGGTGAACTGCTTGGTGTCTGTATGTTTGTATTATGTTTCAGTTATGTAGTTATGTTGGACCTGGGTATCTATCAATAGCATTTTGACCAAGCTATTGATCTATCAACGGGAATTTTATGAAATTAACATTCAGTAAGTGGACTCTCTGTTCAAAGTAAATGTTGAGATATTGCTATTCAGTTCTGTGTTTTTTGGGGCACTTGTTTCATGATAGGATCCAGTAAGAAATACACTGAGTGTTTGGTTGGCTATAAATGGAAACTACAAGCAACATTCGTTGCACCAGTTTCAGCTTTTATTTTGATGTACAAGTTGAATGCATGTTCATGATTCGAAATATATATATTTTTAAAATTATTGTTTTTGTAACGGTTATAACCATTACAATGCGTGGACAATAGTGACAGAAAAATATAGTGTAGTCACCTTTATAACCGTGGCCAAAAAAACAAATTGGTAATATTAATAACCGGGACAAATGATAAAATTCTCAATGTTATTACCGTGACGAATTATATTTTCCTCATGGTTATTACCGTGACGAAAAATATAATTCGTCACGCTTATTACCGTTACAAAATATTTACCATATCCAAATCGTAACAGTAATAACCGTTACGAAAAATATTTGTCGCGGTAATAACCGTGAGGAATCGCCTATTATGGTGTAGTGGAACAATCACAATCATGCAATAGTGTTTAAAATATCAGTCTAGTATGTGACCGGCTGGTAAGTACAATAGCACAATAGAATACGGTACGGCTTAACCACACGTGCACGATGTGTGATTAAGCTCAGCACAATATTACACTAAGAGGGATTGGCCACATATAGACTAAATATTTTTTCGTTCCGACAATGCAATCAATGTACAATCAGGATACAATCAATATACAATAACTCGTGTCGACCAAGTGTCCAATATGAATGCAATGTAGAGATACGAAGTAAAGGATAAATAGTAGTGTACTTACCTTAATCCTTGGTATGGATGGTGGAAATGGTAGAGTCCTCCTAAAAGGCAATATTCAAGTGTTAGATTCATATTTGCAAATAAACCATATTTAATTCCCTTTTACCAATTATTCTAACTTATTTCTAATTTAATACTTCTTGATTTATTACTAAATTCTAACTTACTAATTCTACCTTGATTTTCTAACTACTTTTACAAATAAACTTTCTAACCGAATCAATTAACTAATAATGCTAAGTATTTAACTAATTAACCTATTACTTACTAATTAGTTACTAATTAACCACGGCTCTGGCCCAAAGCCTTATCACTAAGAGCATCATTAGTAAGGCCCATCCCACATTCTAGATTCTAGATTTAAAATGTAGAAACTCATTTTGTAGAATAGTAAGTCCCATCCCTAGTTCCAATTTCTAAATTTTGGGTCTCATCTTATCCATGAGAGCTATAGGTTGGGCCTCCAAATTCTAGATTATAGATTGTATAAACTTATTTTGTAGAATAGTAAGTTCCAATTTGGAGCCCAACTTTCTAGATTCTAGAATTTTATATTATTATTTTTCCACATCAAATTTTGACCACACAATCTTTGGGACCGGAGCTCACTTTATCATTTACTACTATTCTCATACAAACCCAACTCATTCTACATTTACCTTTTTTTTTTTTAAATTTGGGTCCCAAATTGTATTAAAGAGTCCCAACTACTAATGAAGCTCTAAGAGCATCATTAGTAAGGCACATCCCATATTCTATATTATAGATTTAAAACGTAGGAGTTCATTTTGTAGAATAGTAAGTCTCATCCCTAGTTCCAATTTCTAGATTTTGGGTTCCATCCCACCCATCAGCTATAGGTTGGGCCTCTCAATTTCTAGATTCTAGATTGTAGGAACACATTTGTAGAATAGTAAGTCCCAATTTGGAACCCAACTTTCTAGATTCTAGATTTTACATTAATTTTTTTCAACATCAATTTTTGAGCCCACAATCTTTGGGACCGGAGCTCACTTTATTTTTTTCCTATTATTCTCATACAAACCCAACCCATTCTATATTTACCTTTTGTTTGAAATTTTGGACCCCAAATTGCATTGGAGAGTCCCAATTACTAATGATGCTCTAAGTCTCGTCCCCAGTGAATATTTAGTCATTGACTCAATTAAAACTCACAACCCGGTTCCAGAATAGGTTCAAAACCATATATCTAACGGCTAGCTACAGTAACACAAATTTGAATGTGGAGTCCAATTTCAAAGGTACAGTACCTTAAAATCCCTCCTATCCCCTGTTCTTATTCAAATCAAAGTTGAAATCTATAATCCCGCCAAATAATTAAGAATATAACATAAATGCTCCTTAGTGTTCAAACGACATTGTGTCGATACAGGCATAAACCTCTGTGTCAACAGGACACCGATCCCCGTGTCAAACCGGACACGAAACACAGTATCCTGCTCCTGTGTCCATTAGTCTACTGAACCTGGACACAGAGTTCCAAGACGGCCCAATCTTGTGTTGATTCAGACATTCTCTGTGATAACCGATATAGTGCCCTATGGACACAGTTCCACTGTGTCGCTCAGACACGAGTTTCTGCATCGGAACACAAGAACCGGTATGTGTGTCAACCAGGACACGGAGCTCAATTCTGAAGTATAAGACACCTAAATGTCGACACAAGTGTGGAATCAAGAAGAGAAAAAAGAACCGATCATACCTGCAAGATCACGTGTCCGAGTCATTCCCAGCCACGTTCCTGAACCGCTCTTTGAAAATCTATTCTACTCGACATTTCGTCGAACACATGGAACGCAGACACAAAAGTTAAGATTCATAAACCTTCTTTGATTTCTGCATGCTCAAACTTTATAGAAGGGAGATCAAGAACGTACGAGGACACGAAGAAGTCTTACCTACTCGAATTCGTGTTCATTCTTGACGAGCGAACGATCTTCGGACTCGTCATCGTCGAGTCGCACTGTCAGAACGAACAGTGTCAACGAACTGAAACCTGATTTCTTCGATCACAGAAGTTCGAGAATGAAATCGAAAACAGAGAAGAAACAATATCGAAAACAAAAGAATGAAATCGATCGGATCAATAGAAGGGAATTTGAAAAATCAAATCGAATCAAAGGAAGAGTTCAGGTCTTACCAGACTCGCCGACGATGATCGGTCGTCTTCGATGATTTCCGTCCTCCTCGTGTCGAGCTTGTCGTCGGGGAAGACGAAGTTCCCGGTGGGGAAGAAGCTTCAGTCACCAAGGGACGGTCAGAACAGAGCTTCCGATCGAACGGTTCCGAGAAAACGCCGGTGGAGGAGATTGAGACGAGGCGGAGGACTACTAAGCCACCATGGCTCCACGGCTACAGTGACAGAAGAGTTCCATCTCCGTGGGTTCAATCGCCATGGCCGCTCCATCCCTAAGCTCTAGGAATTTGGGCGGGAAATATGAGGGAAGCAATACTCTGTTGGTTTTAAACCAACCGGAAGTGGGCTGGGGAGATGGGCGAAGGAAATGGGATGGAAAAATTGAGAAAAATGAATCCCTATTAAAAAATTATGGGGTATTTATAACGGATTTTTTCGTTTAAAGTAATAATTTATAATATAATTATATAAAACGGAAAAAGTTTGGAGAATTTGCATATGGGGGGACCACTCGCCAACTTAATTGGCGGGGTGCTGAGTTGGACAGCATCTCGCCAACTGAGTTGGCGGGGCGCTCTCCTCGAGAGGTTGCTCGCCAACTCAGTTGGCGGAGCACTGACCGTTACCTATCCGTTGCACAACGGATACATTTCACCCCTATAAACATTCCCCCAAACACTCCTCACACAACACATTCTCCTCATTCTCCTCCTCACACAACACATTCTCCTCCTCACACAACACACCCCCAAACACAATTCTCTTTCTCCTCCTGATATTTACTGGCGATGGCTACCCGCAATGACGGTCGTATTCCTGGCGGACCGACTACCGCGCTTATTATTAAGCAACGTGAGGACCACATTTCTAGTCAAATATTTACTGGCGAGGTAATTTTTGAAATTACAAGTTGCCAACTTTATTAATGCATATATTTTTTATAATGCATATGTTTACTTTATTAATGCATATAAATTTACACACAAAATATAATGCATATATTTTTTATAATTATACGACCATGATCATGCTTTACGAACCCGGATCCATGTACATTGGCGGGCCGAAAGGAATTATCGTATGTGGGAGCTAAATTCGGTCCAAAAGGCTTTGGTGGAATCCTTTGGATTCCACTATATAGATCGTGTTAGATATTTAATCCACGATCTTCATTTAGTTGTAAGCCTTGCGGAGCGTTGGTGGCCAGAACGCAACACTTTCCAACTCCCATTCGGCGAGATGACGATCACCCTTTTTGATGTGGCGAATATACTAGGGTTACCTATTAAAGGTAACGCTATATATTTTGATCGGCACTTAAAGGGATCTGATCTGATTCGGAGGTATCTCGGTGTTAGCCCTCCTTCAGGTCTAAAAGACGGCAATTATGTGAAATTTACATGGCTCCGTGACAACTTTATGGACCTACATCAAACTATTGATGGGGTGGTTGATGTAGATGAAATTCGGGTATGTATTTTTATTAGTAAATTTGTTTATTACTTAATTTAGTGGTGCAATTCTATATAACACTTAATAAATCCAGGTCATTCGTTGCACTAGAGCGTATCTGCTCTGTTTATGTGGTGTAATTCTATTTCCCGATGCATCGGGAAATATGGTAAATGTGCAGCTTTTACCATTTTTGGATGATCTGACAAAACCTGCTGAGCATGCGTAGGGAGCTGCTACTCTTGCCTTTTTGTACGCCAATCTGACAGAATTTGTCAGATCCAATCGCAAGAGTATTTGTGGATGTATTTCACTGATACAGGTATGAATGAAAGACCTTAAAAAGTTAGAGTAATTTTATACGCAAATTTTGTTTGTACTAATGTCATTTTTTTTTTATAGTTCTGGTCCTACGAGCACTTTTATATTGGTAGGCCTGTTACCAGCATTCTCAGTGATGTTGGAGTATTTCCAGTTGCTTTGCGCTGGCCTATAGACGTAGTGGATTATCAACACTACCAATACAGGACTGTATCACTATATCGTAGCCAATTTGATACACTGCAGTATAATGAGGTAATTTTTAAATATGCAATAAATATCTTTAAATTATTTAAGTTTTGATCGTAGATAAACATCACATCTAATTGATACAATATCTTTAAATAGGTAACCTGGTTACCGTACTCATGTGAACCTGAAGCTCCAGAAATCAAGATGACATCCTATGCATTTAGTTTACACATATGTCATATTATATATGATCGGTTCACCATGTACCATCCGGCAGACCGTGTTCTTCGACAATTCGGAATGGCCCCAATAATTCCTGATGATCCACCGACAGTCGGTTATGAGACATCAAATGCATTACAACGAATCATTTGTCTCGTTGCTGACTGGAATAATCGGTTCGAGAATTATAGTGTGAGGGACATGTCTCCCGGACTAAATTCTGCTGAGGAATATAAGTTATAAGTTACTCATTATTCGTATTTATTTAGTGTAAATAGTTTGCTAAAATTTTGTTTATATTTTGCAGACATAGGTAGCCTGGACTACAGGCAATGGTGGGGATGCCCTCTTATGAGCAACCGAGCATACCACTACGAGGAGCAAAGGTTCAAGAGTAGATCCGTAGACGATTCTACTATGCGTGCTTTTGTCGATGGAATGCATGATTTGGTATGACTTCATTTTACTTTCAAAAATACATATACCTAGATATGATAAATATATTAATTTACAAGTTTCAAATTTCAGAGTGGTGTATACCGGGAACATTTACAACTGTAACGCCCCGCTCCGCGCCGGCGTTATATATCAAGATGAGTGGGCAGAACTTCGTTCTCTGATTCTTGCACGCCTTAATAATAACCTGAGTTTTTGCTTGCAATGTTTTCTTAAGAGAATGATAGAACCTTCCTTGCATGTTAATGAACGAACTCACCTAGCTTGTCTTTGAATCAATGTCTGCTAAACAAGAATCCTGAATCGCCTGCTTAGAGTGCATGAACATGTTCACTATCGTCTATGCTTCGAGAGAACCATACTGTGCCTGAACGTGTTCAAGTGATAAGTCGGATTGCCCCACAACAACGATAATTGTTCTGATGGTTCGTCTCATCTGCATACTAGAGTTTATTTGATAGTGTTCCATGCATTCGCACGCGGTCAGACAATGGCTTTTGGTGGAGAGCTGAACTGCATGCGTCCATGCCACCATGGGTCACAACTGCCATTAGCTTCAGAGAATGAGTCATTGGTATGCTGTTCCACCAGCTGCCGATCCTGAGATACTCGGGGACCGCCCTGCATATAGCTAAGTCATTGTGTTGGCCTGGATAGTGACTGCCCCTAAGATTGTGCATCGTGTGTCTAGCCTTGCATCAGACCCTCGAGTCGCACGAGACACGCTGCGCACACCCTGAAACATGAACAGCTTGCTTGCTTGCATATTCAATATGAAACTCTGTTTCTAAATATGTTTCCAAAAACAAGTAATATGACTCTGCTAGAACTGCATGAAACGAACCTAGGTAAAACTAGAAAGATCACTAGTAATATAATATTTTATAACATGATTACTTAGTGCATGTTTGAGTGAATGCTTGTTTCTGTTCAGTTGTTTTATCTCACCAGTACTTGTATAAAGTGCTGACCCACCAACAGTTTACTTGTTCGCAGGTACTGGATCGTCCGAGGGAGCGATAGGCGTGCCACAGTCCCGAAGACCCGGAATCCCTGTTTCGATTGTTGCCCCGAGAATGCTATCGTATAAGGGGGCATAATGTATGGAACGAACGTGTGCCTTTGCTAAAGGAAACCCAAGTTGCCTCGATTGTCCCGAACGCTCAGTTGGCTAAATGCATTGCATTGCAACAAGTCCCTTTCCGCTGCTAACTCGATTGATGCGATGATAGCCAACTATCAACTTAAACGATTGGCCTTGCACGGGCGCAACCCCAGGCCCGTGCGGCATCACGTCCCCCGAAAGCTTGACCCGGGCCATTCGAATAGCTCCCCTTCCTTCCTCGCGCCGTGGGACGGGTGCGGTGATTCGCGTCCGGTGCGCCGAGGCACGGTGATTCGTGCCCGATTCGTTAAATCCTGGCCGCACGGGGCGGGGCAGGGCGGAGCGGCGGCCCGGGCGGGACCGGGACGTGACATAATGGTATCAGAGCGGAATCGATCTTCTGGCCCAATCCGTTGCTATGACTCTGAGATATTATCGATATGGTATTGCAAAGAGCGTTCCATACAATAAGTCCATAGATATTCTCAAAGTGCAAAATATTTCCTGAACTTGAATTGCTTGACTGTTTCGATTGAGTACGGCGAGGGACGGCACTATCGCTACTCGGGATATCGAGAAGTTTATCCTTGAAGTTTCGAGGACGAAACTTTTTGTTGGTTGGTAAGTATGTAATGCCCCGCTCCGCGCCGGTATTATATATCAAGGTGAGTGGGCAGAACTTCGTTCTCTGATTCTTGCACGCCTTAATAATAACCTGAGTTTTTGCTTGCAATATTTTCTTAAGAGAATGATAGAACCTGCCTTGCATGTTAATGAACAAACTCACCTAGCTTGTCTTTGAATCAATGTCTGCTAAACGAGAATCCTGAATCGCCTACTTAGAGTGCATGAACATGTTCACTATCGTCTATGCTTCGAGAGAACCATACTGTGCCTGAACGTGTTCAAGTGATAAGTCGGATTGCCCCGCAACAACGATAATTATTCTGATGGTTCGTCTCATCTGCATACTAGAGTTTATTTGATAGTGTTCCATGCATTCGCACGCGGTCGGACAATAGCTTTTGGTGGAGAGCTGAACTGCATGCGTCCATGCCACCATGGGTCACAGCTGCCATTAGCTTCAGAGAATGAGTCATTGGTATGCTGTTCCACCAGCTGCCGATCCTGAGATACTCGAGGACCGCCCTGCATATAGCTAAGTCATTGTGTTGGCCTGGATAGTGACTGCCCCTAAGATTGTGCATCGTGTGTCTAGCCTTGCATCAGACCCTCGAGTCGCACGAGATACGCTACGCACACCCTGAAACATGAACGGCTTGCTTGCTTGCATATTCAATATGAAACTCTGTTTCCAAACATGTTTCCAAAAACAAGTAATATGACTCTGCTAGAACTGCATGAAACGAACCTAGGTAAAACTAGAAAGATCACTAGTAATGTAATGTTTTATAACATGATTACTTAGTGCCTGTTTGAGTGAATGCTTGTTTCTGTTCAGTTGTTTTATCTCACCAGTAGTTGTATAAAGTGCTGACCCACCAACAGTTTACTTGTTCGCAGGTACTGGATCGTCCGAGGGAGCGATAGGCGTGCCACAGTCCTGAAGACCCGGAATCCCTGTTTCGATTGTTGCCCCGAGAATGCTATCGTATAAGGGGGCATAATGTATGGAACGAACGTGTGCCTTTGCTAAAGGAAACCCAAGTTGCCTCGATTGTCCCGAACGCTCAGTTGGCTAAATGTATTGCATTGCAACAAGTCCCTTTCCGCTGCTAACTCGATTGATGCGATGATAGCCAACTATCAACTTAAACGATTGGCCTTGCACGGGCGCAACCCCAGGCCCGTGCGGCATCACGTCCCCCGAAAGCTCGACCCGGGCCATTCGAATAGCTCCCCTTCCTTCCTCGCGCCACGGGACGGGCGCGGTGATTCACGTCCGGTGCGCCGAGGCACGGTGATTCGTGCCCGGTTCGTTAAATCCCGGCCGCACGGGGCGGGACAGGGCGGAGCGGCGGCCCGGGCGGGACCGGGGCGTGACAACAACGACCTCATATGGAGGAACATGTGACTCGTCGTCTTATGGAGGAACTTGTGACTCGTGTTGAGCATCTGGGTATTGGACGGGAACCGAAAATGCCTCCAGTACAATCCCGTCTTCCACCGGACTATCCGACCCGCTTAGTACGACAGAGACACTCTCGTCGTCGGCGGCGGGATACTGCTGGAGCGGGCCCGAGTGACCAGTATGCTGGAGGGACCCCGAGTTACCAGTATGTAGGAGCGGACCCGAGTTACCAGTATGCTGGAGCGGGCCCGAGTGACCAGCATGCTGGAGCGGGCCCTAGTTACCAGTATGCAGGAGCGGGTCCGAGTGGACAGACTGCAGGAGATGAAAGCTACCAGATATTCATACAATTTTTTTTGACTCCATCAGCACCGCTGCCTACCCAAACTCAACAAGACGAGGACGAGGATTAGTAGAAAATTTGTAACATTGTATGATTATAATTTTTGTATGATTTGTAATGGTTTTTTATTACAATATTTGGGTATTGAACAATTCTATTTTAATCTCTCGGTTGACTAGTACATCTTCTTCGGTTGTGTCCCATAGAACCAAAATTACTGCAACGTAGATCTCTTGTCGATGAATCCCGGGGTTTGATGCGGTTCTTCTTTGGTCTTCCGGCTTTGCGTCTTACATCTGGCACCCCAATTTGTTCTCTTACCAAAGGACCTTGGATCTCGTAGGGAACTGGAATTGGCTCCATTTTTAGCGCGTATACACTTTTCAAGTTTTCCGTCGAAAATACTGCAGGATAAAAAGTATCAATACTAATATTGCAATATCTACAAACAAAACATGCATGTATACATGGTATATAAGTATAGTACCATCTTAAATATGTACAAGATCTGTCAGTTATATGAACAATATAGGTTCTACTTGTTGCCCGGTCTATTATTTCAAACTTATAACTATCAATAGCTAATATTTCTAGGTGGTTCTTCTCTTTGATAATAGAAGCCATATTTTTTAACATCTTCGGACAATAATATGTGTCTATATTTTCAGCAAACTTTCTACGATTGTCATGAAGTGTAATAATCTTGGCTCTAATACCATCGAGAAGTATTGTTATTGGCTTATCTCGTAATTTCTTAATCCAGCTATTGAAATATTCAGCAAGATTAGAAGTATTAATATCTAATCTAGGACAAGTAGCATACGCTGTTATCCAATGTTCAAATCGACGACTTTCATCGTTTACACCAATAAGCCAATCGTACAACACTATGTTCTCGGCTTTAATTATATCAAACACACTCTCTGCATCCGTTTTATTATATGATCTAGCAAGCGAGTCTAACAAGCGTTGAAATACTGGTTCTTTTGTAACTTTTTTCATGTTTTGTTTAAAATGTTGAATACAAAAAAAATGAGAAGATGCAGGAAAAATAGCACGAACAGCATTTATTAATCCCTTTTGCTTGTCAGATATAAATAAAATTGTACTCCAATCATTAAAACAACTTTCAAAAGATATTTTAAGAGAATTTAAAAACCAAGACCAAGAATCACTATTCTCACCTTCAGCAACAGCATAAGCTATAGGATATAATTGATAGTTAGGATCGTGAGCACAAGCAATAAATAAGATACCTTGATATTTAGACGAAAGAAATGTAGCATCAGTACTAATAATTGGTAAACATCCACTTAAAAATCCATCAATACATGACTTAAAACAAATAAAAATTCGTTGGAAGCTATTATTTTCGGCAGTTTTAATAAAACATGTACTACCTGGATTTGTCTCCATAATTCTATAACAATACTCCTCAAGACTAGGGTATGACTCATCATAACTACCATTAATTTCAGCTAATGTTGTCTCTCGGGCTCTCCATGCTTTGGAATAACTAACTTGTATACGGTGCTCCCTATATATATCCTTAACAATTTATGATGGACTGTATGACTGGTTATCTCTAATAATGTCAATTATCATGGTTTTAATCCATGAAGCGGTAGCTAGTCGATGACGTCATGTACTAAGTCTTCCTAAACAAGAATAACGATTTTCTAATGTACTAACTTTAACTATATCGCCATTTCCAATAGATTTGACATATACTCTCCAATTACGATTCGGTTGATCACAACTATATATAATTCCACGAGCATTATTCATAAGACTAGCTGAACAACTAAAATTATATTTAATTGCTAAATTACTTATAAAGCTTCTAAAGTGAGAACGACTAGAAAATGATTGTCCCTTAAATAATTCATCAGTAATAGCTTTTACAACATCATCATCTACCGTATAATCTACATTTTCAACTAAATTATCACTATTTCCATCGTCGTTGTCACTATCATCATCAGGGTTAGATTCATCTGATGAATGACCTTCTTGGATAAATGAAACTATTTGTTAAGAAGAACTAGCACCCGAACTAACATGCTGATATTCAGAAAAATATTCATTATTTTTACTATCTAAGGTTGCTGCTACTTTAATAACATATATTTTTATATACCGTGATTGTGAATTAATCTCAAGAATATAATTCCATGCATCTTCACTATCTATCAAAAAATAATTAGAACAAAAAATAGACTTCAGAATAAAATCATAATGAATAGAACAACGTTCAATAATATGATTACGTATATTTTTAAAACTAATATTCGGATAAGTTGAAAAATTATACTTTCTCCTCCTTCGTAATTTAACCCATTTACTTTACCACCGTGCGAGCATACAATTCTTACGCTACGATCCATGACGGTTGAGAACTTTTGCTACAGAAAACTCAAATGAACTTTAGCTGCCGGCAGAGAGACAGAGAGAGTGTTAGAGACTTTGCTAGAGGGAAGAGAGGAAATAGAGGAAGTAGATTGAGTGTGAGATGATTTGGTTGAGATAGGTAATTTATAGAGGGAGAATGTAATAGCCGTTGTTAATAGCCGTTGTGGAACGGTCGGGAAACGGATCCTTACTCGCCAACTCAGTTGGCGAGCATATTGCAACGGGTCTAAGCCAACTCAGCATGACCCGCCAACTGAGTTGGCGAGCAGCCTCTCGAGGAGAGCGCCCCGCCAACTCAGTTGGCGAGATGCTCTCCAACTCAGCACCCCGCCAATTAAGTTGGCGAGTGGTCCCCCCATATGCAAATACCCCCAACTTTTCCCGTTTTATATAATTATATTATAAATTATTACTTTAAACGAAAAATTCGTATTTATAATAGTTTGATGGAAGTTTCTAGATGGAGTTGCTTACAAGTTAGTTGGGGTTGTTGGAGGTGATTAGGAAATGTTTCTAGAAATATTTGGATGGCCCCTCTGATGACTAAAATACCCTCCCCTCAATACTTGCCATCCTCTTATAGGTAATATTATTATTATTATTATTTATTATTAATGAAGGGAATTACTGCTACTATCTATTATTAATATTATTTATTATAGCTACTATCACTATTAATATTATTATCAAACAAAAGCATTATGCTAATGAAAATACCCAAAAAAATTATTTCTTAGATTTTTCGAAAACAGGAGTTACAATAGTACTTAGACATTGGACATCAAAGTAGTTCAAAGGAAGTCCTTTATTCAGGAAGTACAATATTTCTTCCTCAGGGATTACATCATCAAGGAAGAGTACATTAGGTTGTGCTCTTATATAATCTTCAAGCGCATCATCTTCTTTGGCCTCAACCACAGATTGACATATAAGGGGTTGAATTGGTGCTGGAGTCTTAGAGCGACTGAGGTTGATTATTATAGGTTATGAACCCTTTGTAGAATAGAGGTCAATTTTCAGTGGAGGCTTTATTTTTACTCCATGTGATGTTCTTCAAAGATTAATCACAAGAGGCTCTGAGGCGTTGTGATTAGTTTTCTTGCGAATGTCCACCACAAGAGGTGCATGAGTGTCTTTAACACAACCCTTTACACGGATCTTTAAAGGTCCTTCTGTAGTTGAATCTTTCTCAACTTCGTCATTGGCATCATTGGCTTCTTCCTCTCGATGTATTTGTTTGTATAACACCGAGTCTGAGTGTAAGTCGCTACGCCCTTGAACGGGTCAACATCTGCAAATTTGGTTCTATAAACTCCATCGATGTTGATGTATTTGAAATACTGATGTTGAGCTGATGGCACAATCATGTGTTCATGTATCCAGGGTCGTCCTAGAAAGAAATTATATGATACATCTACGTTGATGACGTAGCAAGTGACATCGGTTCTTAGATCGACTATCTGGCATTTTAGACGGATCTTACCCAAGGGGTAGCTTCTTCTAGTATTGAAGCCACAGATTCTTGTGTTGGTTGCAAACAACCGGTGCATAGGAATCCCTAAGATCTGAAGCAACCTCCTCGAAATTATGTAGAGTGATGAACTTGGATCGATATGCAATGATCCACTTTAATAGCACAAATGTACCCAGTGTAGTACAAAGGTATGTCATGTCGATTGTTCTTTGACAACATATTCTCCTGGGAGAAGGGGAACATGCAGCATGATCCTCAGGTGGTTCCTTGATCTGTTGTAACCTTCATATCCTAGAATTCTAGCTTAAATGTTGTTATTAGGTTAATTTGGGACTATTGAATTTTTTTCACAATTTTTTGGTTAATTAAAACTAGTAACACTAATTTTTTTAGGGCTTTCAAGAATTTATTTTAGTGTCAAACCTAATTAAAATTATCCCAAACTTTTATTTTAGGTTCTAAATAACTAAATATATTTCTAAAACATTTCTGAGATTTTTTTGATTATTTTTAATATTTATTTTGAGTTATTTAGTCAAAAACTGTATTAAAAACTATTTCTGATTAATAAACCAAAAGGATTACACAGTCAGTGCAAGGGCGGGCCCACTTGTCGGTGACCCAGCCCACGGGTAAATTGTTGATGCAGCTTCCGAGTTTGACTCGTAGCCGAGCTACTCCGAGCGGGAGTCAGACTCGGATGGAGCCAAGCCGGCTTGAGGCTGGACCGTTCGATCCAGGCGGACGACGCTAGATGCACGCCACATGGCAGCCCTAAAGCCGTAGCTGTAGAGCAGCTGCTATATATATATATATATATATATATATATATATATATATATATATATATATATATATATAGTTTAGGCTTTCGTCTTTTCTGCCGAATTAATTTTAGAGAGAGAGAGAAGGGGTTTGGGGGATTGTCATATAGGGTTCTTCGATCTTCCAGAAGCCATTGCGGATAACTCAGGACTCCAAACACATCCTAATTTCCTGTGTTAGAACTATATTGAGGTTAGTTTTCTGAATTTGTAAATTTTTTCACAAAATTCAAAGTATTAAATTCTAGAAAATTCGTAGAGCACAACATGTCCGAAAATAGATGTGTCTTGCTATTTTTGTGATTCTGGGAGAAGCAGGGATCCGAATCATGAACCGTTTAAAATTTCAGAAAGATAACGTCGAGATTGTTGACATATGTTTTTCCTAGAATTTAATTCAAATTATTTTTGTGCTGTTAATTTTGTACAACTTTTAGGTTAGCAATCAACCACCGTTGCACAATACGATTTTATATGTGCAATAGTTTCCAAATGAATTCGAATCTGGATGAGCCATAAATTCTAGCATTTTTGTGATGCTAAAATCTATAGGAAATCATGCATAAAAGTCGAGTTTGTATCAGTCGACTTTTCGGTCAACAGATTGTATCGATTTGCGTGCCATGAGTCTCGAGTTGATAAAATAGGGTTCTTTGGACAAAATTTAGGAATTTACCTAAAAAAATTGGAACAAATTAAAATAGAATTTTAGAGTAATTATTCTAGAATTAAATAAATTAAAATAAATTATCTCTTGACATGGTAACATATCATACGTAGGATTTGGACTCTAAATTGGGACCTGATCCAACCACAGCTAAGGACCACAGGCGAGTACATTTTCGTAATTATTTTTATTGCTTGATAGTCTCTATAATGCATGCTTACTATTGATTATTTGATTCTCGACACTTGTTACACGGATTAGTATGATGGATTCTTGTTATGAGATACGTGACTGTTCTGGATTATTGTTATTTTTTTATGACTGGTTCGGAATCCATGTTGTACTCGTGGGGAGGGAAAATATTTAGTGGATGTGTGAACTACCCTTTCCATCCCATGGTCTTACTGGAATAATAACAGGCATGCACGACACGTATGATTTGCCAAATGTTACCCTTAGTCGTTCGTATGTCAACAAGGTATTTCAAATCACGTAGAGTAGTTTGTTCCTATCTATTCTTTAATACATTACAGTTATTTCCTATGTTACTTGGAGATATTGTACTACATCTTTGCCATGACATAACTTCAGCATTTAGTTATTCTGGTTGCCTTATTATGATTTCAATTTTGTTGCTATCATATATTATTTACTATTTATTATCTTATAGCTTCTATCATGTGTTGGAACTGTTTTCACTATGATGTACTTGTTTCATTCCTGACTGGATAACCATATTTTAGGTGACTACAATGAGGATGTGATCCCTACACATTATGGACCGTATGCTAGCGACATAACTGAGCCTGATCTTGCCCTTCAGGAGGATCAGGGAGAGTTAGCAGCTCAAGCACCGTCTGCGATGGAGTAGTTTAGTAGAGTAGTAATTTTGTTAGTTATTTTGGACCGGATTGTTCTTCGACAATTTTTCTAGGTATTTTGAGTATTGTTCCTTGGTTATTTAGTCATTTTTTGGGAGACTTCTTGGACCCGCATCGAGACTATTATTTCTTTATTATCTCTGGTGTATTCATTTAACCTAGTGCATGTGATTGAGTATAGTGTGGATATGTATATATTGTAGGACCGTGTATGGCAACTCTAGAGGGGGGTGAATAGAGTTTATGTATGCAGCAGAATAAAATCATATGTTAAAAATAATTATATGATATGCAATGGTGATCAACTACTAGCAGTTAGAATATATCTCATATATAATTGGTACTACTAGCCGTGTTATGAATATATATAATAGAGTGAGAAAAAGTAAATGCAAACATCAAGATGTATTGGTTTCCCTCTGAGAGGACTAGTCCAGTCCAGAACTCAAGCTCGGAGTTTTATCCACTATAATCACCAATAGTGAATCACAAGCTTTGATTCGAAGGCTTGCCACTTCTTTACACCACGAGGTTTGATTCGAAGTCTCATAACTTCACAACTTGATAGAGAGAGTAACTGATGGAACCAAACTCTTCACAACTTTGAAGACTTCTAGACCGAGATCGCACTTGGCACTAGGAAGGCTAGGGAGTTGCTCTTGGAGATGAAAAAGTTAAGGCTTAAAGGTTTGCTCACAATATGATAGAAGATTATGAATCATTGTTGTGTTGTATGAATGGGAAATTCAATCCTATTTATGAGGTATAGGCAAACAGAATTCATCCAGAATTCGGATGGAGTTTAATTCAAATTTTCAACTGTTGGGCCAAGAAATCAGGAGCTAATAAACTGGTTGATTTCATACCAAAAGGGTAACCGAGTTCGATACGAGTTCGGCCCGAGTTCGGTTTCTACATATGGTAGACTTTGTTAATAAATGTGGCCTAATTTGGTGGATAGGTTCTTTGGTTTATTTGAGTGGACTAAGTATCTGGGTGTAGGTACTTAGATTTGTCAGTGCGACTCAGCTTACATCAGTCCTAGACTCAAATAAATAAAAGATTATATTTGAATAAGAAACCAATAGCTGTTATAGAGTCTGACTTAGTGCTGACGGAGTTGATATGCTTTGCATCGAGTATCTGCTTCATCTGTATTTTAGATATGATGTTTGACGATTATCAGAATCAGGTTGACTGTGACTACTTTGTGTCAACAATCTCCCCCATTATGATAATTGACAAACTATGCCAAAATACACATATGATGAGTCTGATGTAGCCTTAGATACAAGTAGTCGAAAGTAGACGAAGATTCTTTGTACGTAGATCTTTTTGTTAAAAATAAACTTTTTAGAAAAAGCTCCCCTGTAAGTAGATGTTTCCTTTGAACTGGAGCACTTGAATGACCTATAACTTAACATTTCTTTATAGCAAGATTAGGTACAGGTATATCAACAAAAATAGATATAAATATATCACAGTTATATGTCATCAACCATACATCAACTATAATCGTCATAATATTTTGTCATTTCTCCCCCTTTGTTAATATATCATAGTGAAAAACTCCCCCGTAATGAGTGATTATGACAACTTGAAGAAAAGACAAATTAATCAAAACATACATTGTTTAGTTAGAATAAATATCAAGTCTGGCAAATATCTAAATACAAATAACCAAAATAGCATAAATGTTGAACATTTTTAAGCAAATATTTCTAGTACACTGAAAATAGAAAAACTAACACATCCACATAGCCATAAGATACTATATAAATCATCATCACAAATCATCAGCAGCAGCAGCATCAGCAGCAGCAGCAGGCGGATGATCATCAAAGTATGCTCTGATAGGGTCAAAATACTGCTGAACAAATGGATCATCGATCTTGTAGCCTGGGCGGGAAGGATCACGAGCCACTGGGTGAGGTGCAGTAGGATGATTGGCTAGGTGATAATGAAGATCTGCTAGGGAGTTGGCTAATGTGTGGGCCTGAATAGTGGTACGATAAGACTGGTCGCGAACCCGAGTGATAATCATAGTGTTCTGCTCCTTGTGTTGAGCAGCTATCATCTCGTTTTGCAATCCGAACTGCTCGCGGAACATCTCTTGGATCGAGTCCAAGGAAGCAGGCGGTGAAGAGGATGAGGGAGTAGGAGTAGGAGTAGGATCTAGGGTAGGAGATGGTGCATCAAAACCAGATCTGGATGAGTCATCCTCATCAGGAACGAGAGAAGTAGGCTGAATCCTGTGGGCTTTGGTCAGAAAAGCTAGCTTAGATAGAAAAGTGGGTTCTTCCATAGGAATGTGGAAGTGCTCAAAGATGAGTGGTAGATACATTGCATAAGGAAGTTGACGTTTATGTTTACAACAGTCAATCATCTGTCGAATCATGGTCTTAGGAGAGCTAAAGGGAGTGGATGTGTAGAAGTGATATAAAGCAGACATCTCCCTATAGGTCACATCATCTTTGGAGGTTTACTTGGGAATGATAGCAGAGTATATGATACGGTAGAGTTCGTAAAAGTATTGGTTGAAATAACGAGCACGAAACTTTCTGTCAGGACATGGATGAGGGATGCAAAGTATATCCCTGAAAGAATCAAGAGTGATGTCGTCTCTGAGATTGAGTTTGTCGATCTCAACTAGGGCATCTCCTTCGTTAGGGATTTCAAGAATTTTATCCAACGGTGTATCGTCAAATTCAATGTCGATCCCACACACTCTCGAAGAGATAGACCATTGATCATGAGATAGATTGCAATAAAATATGCGAATATCATTCAAATATATGGGTTTTTTAGTTTTGACTAGACGATGAAGATGAAATTCTACAAGTTTAGGTTTTTGGACATGAAAAATAGTAAAGTTAATAGGATTGTCCTTGCAAATACTTTTTGCACAAAATTATTAAACCATATATTTGAAGTATCAATAGAAGTGAAAATGAAGTCATCAGATTCACCTGGATTTGGGATATTAGGAGAAAATAAGGAATAGAGAACATCATCACTAGTGGGTTGAGAAGAGGAAGCTTTATTTGCTTTTTTCTTTTTCCCAAATTTAGGAGCCATGAAACTAGGTTTGAGAATGTGAAGATTGTATCTGAAAATATTGAAGGGGATGAAGGAGAATCTCACCAAGAGCCTTAGATCTCAAGTTCAGAGAGAAAAAGCCTTTGTAGAAGGAGATCACAAACATAGGGTTTTGGTGGAAAGAGTTTATTCTCGGTTTAGAGAAGAAGGGTTTGGGGAAGATGGAGTAATGAGATAAAAAAACCGAGGCTGCTGCTGCTATATAAAAATACTTGAACAGAATTCGGACCGAGTTCAGACCGAACTCTGTCCGAGTTCTGATAGCTCAGAATTTTGAAAAATAAGTTTTGTAGTGTGTTATAAAAGTTATATGAAAACGTACAAGTGATCATAATACAAGTATATATTAGTTTTATAAATATGACATGCTATATTTATCAGTCATTACTTTTAGACAAGTCATTTAAAAGAATTTATATGCAGTTAATTACTGAATGAATGAATGAATGAATGATAATTATATTTGGAAAATATTTTGTAAATAGCTCTTTGTATATCATTACTCAGTGAGATATTTTTGTTATTATTAATTAGTTATAGGGGCCAGTTCCCAGCTAGCGGTGGCCGGATGACACTTAAGTACCGTGTTGTTTAAGGTTGTTTACACCTTGTTGACAGAAGGACCCTTTAGGCTAACTAACAATGATTTTCATACCTTTAGAGCATAATATTGAAGAATTATTTAACAAAGGTTTTTTCATACACAGTTTAAGAACAATTAAACTACCACATTTCAATAGATTAAATGAGTACAGTATACTACTATAAATATAAAAATAGTGTTACCATAATGACTTATAGTCATATTTTGTGTTGGTGCAATTGCCATAAGAATATCCATTTAGCTTTTTGCAATCACCAACTTTATCTTTTACTATTATGTCTTTTAGCAAATCGTTCCACCTATATGATTAAAACATGATTTTGGTATCTAGGATTTGGCTCCATATTTGTTAGTTTTAGGAATCCACTTATATATATTCATATCAACCAATTTTTTAGCCTTACACTGATGCATAATGTGTCCTTTTAAACCATAATAATGACATATAGCATAGGCATTTGTGTTGGACATAGAAGGATGGGTATGTGAAGTGGTATGATGTGTCTTGCGTAGGTATTTGTAATAGAATGCATGATTATATGCAGTATGATGCGTTCTACATGCATAATAGTGTGGAGAATTTGGTTTGCTTGTAGATGTCTTATTGTGAGTGCTCTTTTGTTTAGCCACGTGTCCCGTGTTAGACTGAGTAGTAAGTTGTACGACCTGCTTTTCCAATCTAATCTCTAACTTTTTAGAGGTGACACATAAGTCATCATATTTAGCCGCAAGAGCATCTATCTTAAGTGAGGCATTAGAGTACTTCTAATTTTCCTGTTTTAAGTCCTCCTTAAGTTTAGCATTTTCTTGATTGCTTTCATCATAGCAGTCAAGAGCTTCTTGTAAGCTAAGCTTAAGTTTATAAATTTTAATAGATCATCAAAAAATGAGTTTTCTCTAGCTTCCTTAAGTAAGCAAATAAGCTGATCATTCTTAAGCTGATAAGATTTGATATCTTTTTGAGCTTGCTTATAGTTATTTCTAAGCTTATTAAAGTCTTTAAATAAATTATTAAAAGCATCATACAATTCATTATAAGAAATATCTTTTGCTACTGAGTCATCATTTACCTCGTTTACCATTAAGCACAAATCTGTCGTATGTTGAAGGTTTTTGTCATTCTCGTACTGGATGCTTTCACTTGCAATATCTTCTTCCTTTGAGTTGTTGTCATCATTATTGCATTGAATGTCTGCAACTTTCTTTGCACTTGTAGCTTCTTCATTTTGATATAATCTTGCAACATCATGGATTCTTCTTCTTTGTTGTCTCCATAGGTTGCTTCCAGCATTTTCTATGTCTCATATGATATTTTGCACTTGGAGATAAGTTTGAATTCGTCTTCTCCTAGAGAAAGGTAGAGCGTGTATATTGCCTTTGCATTATCACTTGCTGCTTTCTTTTTATCTTCGGTATATTCATTATCTGCTTTGTCAACTCTTTTGTAACCATTAGTGACATAAGTCCATAAGTTGAAGCTAAGAGATTTTAGAAAAGCACTCATATGTATTTTCCAAAATAAATAGTTAGTGCTGTTAAAAATATGTAACTTATCAAGGAGTTGGCTTTCACCATTGATGAAAAATAGTGATCGTGTTGTTGCTATGTGTTATACTCTTTGGATGTTAATCTGGATATCAAGAGAACTTTCTTTGAGAGTACTAGCTCTGATACCAATTGTAGAGCAAATGGTATCAGTAAAAGTTCCAATATAAAAAGTACCCATTCTGATACCAATTTAAGGAACAAATAGTATCAGTAAAAGTTCTAATATGAAGAGTACCAAGCTCTGATACCAATTTGAAGAGCAAATGGTATCAGTAAAAGTTCTAATATGAAGAGTACCAAGCTTTGATACCAATTGTAGGACCGTGTATGGCAACTCTAGAGGAGGGTGAATAGAGTTTATGTATGCAGCAGAATAAAATCACCTGTTAAAAATAATTTTATGACATACAATGGTGATCAACTACTAGCAGTTAGAATATATCTCATGTATAATTGGTACTACTAGCAGTGTTATGAATATATACAATAGAGTGATAGAAAAGCAAACGCAAACACCAAGATGTATACTAGTTTTCCTCTGAGAGGACTAGTCCAGTCCCAAGAACTCAAGCTCAGAGTTTTATCTACTATAATCACCAATAGTAAATCACAAGCTTTGATCCGAAGGCTTGTCACTTCTTTATACCATGAGGTTTGATCCAAAGTCTTATAATTTTACAACTTAATAGAGAGAGTAACTGATGGAACCAAGCTCTTCACAACCCTGAAGACTTCTAGACCGAGATCTCACTTGGCACTAGGAAGGCTAAGGAGTTGCTCTTGGAGATAAAAAAGTTAAGGCTTAAAGGTTTGCTCACAATAAGATAAAAGATTATGAATCATTATTGTGTTGTAGGAATGAGAAATCTAATCATATTTATAGGGCATAGGCAAACAGAATTCGGCCAGAATTCGAATAGGGTTTAATTCAAATTTTTAACCGTTGGACCAAAAAATCAGGAGCTAATGAACTGGTTGATTTTATACCAAAAGGGTAACCGAGTTCGGTCCGAGTTTAAGACGAGTTCGGCCCGAGTTCGGTTTCTACATATAGTAGACTTTGTAAATGAATGTGGCCTGATTTGGTGGATAGGTTCTTTGGTTTATTCGAGTGGACTAGGTATCTGGGTATAGGTATTTGGATTTTCCAGTACGACTCAGCTTACATCAGTCCTAGACTCAAATAAATAAAAGATTACATCTGAATAAGAAACCAATAGCTGTTGCAGAGTCTGACTTAGTGCTGACGGAGTTGATATGCTTTGCATCGAGTATCTGCTTCATCTATATTTTAGATCTGATATTTGACGATTATCAGAATCAGGTTGACTGTGACCACTTTGTGTCAACATATATATGTTGTGGGTTGTAGATTATACTTGTAGCTTATTGTGCAACGTTCTACCGTGCAACAATGCGGCATAGGCTGGACGTACTCATGACTCATGTCCAAATCCAGGGTGCGGGTCATGACACATTTTTATGGTGGCCCATGCAAGTCAGGTTTCGCACAAGGTTGTGAACCCATAGTGGTACTCAAGTTAGATGTACGACTGCGAGCCTGCCATAGGATATACATACTAGGAATAGGAAAATATTCAATCACAATTAGGGATCCCATATACTCAACTTGCTAACCCTTATTAATTCCTTTCGAGCAAACAGAATTCTTTCATAGTTGATTGTCCTTCTTGAATACCACCTTATATTGTGCCATATTAATTGAATTCTTGTTGTTTTTAACCTTTCAGAATGCCACCCAGACTAGAGCGTACAGTTCCAGAGCCAATGGTGCTCTCCCCACACCACCTGCATCGCATAGCTTCATATATGTATCCTTTATGCTTGAGCATAGTTTAGTAACAGAACCCTTGAGTAAGAGTTACAAGATCACGACTGGTGGAGACATTATCGTAGTCAGTGATACTTGCAAGGGGCATCGTGTTACCATGGAAGGCCATGATTTGGATACTAGTTTACTCTTAATGCCACTTTTGAGGTTTTACATTGTCCTCGAAATGGATTGGTTGAGTATGCACCATGCTAGCATAGACTGTCATGGAGGACGTGTATTGTTCCGCCCTCGAGGAGAGCAAGAATTTGAGTTTGTTAGGGGAGGAGTTGAGCAGAGTGATGGGATTATTTGTGGAGCCATGGTAGCAGAGAAAGACTTGCCACACTCTATTATTGCAGAGTTTATAGACGTATTTCCTGAGGAGCTACTAGGATTTCCCCCGGACAGAGATCTTGAATTTTCTATTAACTTAGTTCTTGGGGCAGAGCCGGTGTCGTAACAGGTCTACATGATCAACAACAATGAGCTGCAGAATTGAAGAAGCAGGTTGATGAATTATTAGACAAGGGTTTCATTAGATCAAGTTCCTCGCCTTGGGAAGTCCCGGTCTTATTTGTACCAAAGAAATATGGGTCGGTGCGAATGTTCATTGATTATAGGGCTCTGAAAAACCTCACCATAAAAAACAAATACCCGCTACCAAGTATAAACGATCTTTTCAATCAGTTGAGCGGTGCGAGGGTATTTTGGAAGATTGATTTGAGGTCTGGCTATTATCAGTTGAAGGTGAAGAAGGTAGATATTCCGAAAACTATATTTCAAACAAGATATGGCCAATATGAGTTTATGGTGATGGCATTTGGGTTGACTAATATTTCGACAGTCTTCATGAACTTGATGAACAAGGTGTTCCACCAGTACCTTGACAACTTTGTAGTAGTATTCATAGATGATATTATTGTCTATACGAAGACACCGGAGGAGCACGAGAAGCATCTAAGGATTGTGCTAGAGACCCTTCGGAAGGAGAAGCTCTATGGAAAACTCTCAAAATATGAGTTCTTCCTGGATAAGGTGGAGTTCCTTGGGCATATGGTGACTAGAGACGGGATATTGGTGGATCCAAAGAAGATTGTTGTTGTAGAGTCTTGGACCACTCTGAGTTCTGTTGTAGAGATCAAAAGCTTCTTAGGATTGGCCAGTTATTACAAAAAATTTGTGAAAAAATTTCTCGGATCGCAGAGCCATTGACTAGACTCACTCGGAAGGATGTGCAGTTCGTGTGGACCGAAGAATGTCAGGCTGCATTTAATAAGCTAAAGAAGAGGTTGACCTCAGCGCCTGTTTTGACGGTGCCATGGGGGATGGGTGGATTTGTCATTTATAACGATGCTTTGAGGAAGGGCTTAGGATGTGTTCTAGGCAGAACAAGAAGGTGGTGGCGTATGCTTCTAGACAGTTACGGCCGCATGAGAAAAATTATCCCACTCACGACTTGGAATTAGCAGTGGTGATCTTTGCTCTAAAGTTGTGGAGACATTATCTGCATGGAAAGCGTGTGGAAATATACACTGACCACAAGACCTTGAAGTACGTCTTTACGCAGAAAGAGATGAATATGAGGCAGCACAGGTGGCTAGAACTGATGAAGGATTTCGATATTTTATTACAGTATCATCCAGGAAAGGCTAACGTAGTTGCCGATGCCTTGAGTAAATATCCTGTAGTGATATACTTGACAACGGATCGTCACTTATTAGCAGACTTGGATATCTTGGGCATCAAGGTTATTGTTCTAGGAGTAGAGACGCAGATGATGGGCATGCAGATTTAGTCGGGGTTGATAAAGATGATCCGAGAGACACAGTACCAGGATGAGGGTCTGCGAAGCCTCAGTGCTCAGGTGCTGGCAGGATTGATGGAGGACTTCGCTATTGCTGAGGATGGTTTACTAAGGCACGGGACAAGGTTATGTGTACCTAGTGGGGACCTGCGGGAAGAGATCATGTAGGAGGATCATCTTTCCCAGTATTCTATACATCCGGAAGCTAACAAGATGTATAAGGACCTGATGGAACATGTATGGTAGTATGGGATGAAGCGAGAGGTAGCATATGTTATCTCCAAATGTTTAGTATGCCAGCAGGTCAAAGCCAAGACGTAGAGACCAGGAGGATTGCTACAGCCACTACCGATTCCTGAGTGGAAATGGGAACATATCACGATGGATTTTGTTTTCGGACTTTCACGCACTCCAGGAGGGAATGACGCAATTTGGGTCATTGTTGACAGGCTGACCAAATTAGCCCACTTTTTTCCTTTCAAAGTAGGATTCTCCACGGAGAAGCTCATCGATTTATATGTGAGACAGATAGTCAGGCTGTATGGAGTTTCAGTGATCATCATCTCCGATCGGGATAGCAGATTTATGTCCCACTTTTGGAGGAGTTTGCAGGCTAGCTTGGGTACCCAACTCAAATTTAGCACTGCTTACAACCCTTAAACAGATGGACAGTCAGAGAGGACTATTCAGACGCTCGAGGATATGCTTCGGACATGTGTACTAGATTTTGGTGGCTCATGGGAGGATCATCTTCACCTGGTAGAGTTTGCATACAATAATATCTATCAGACCAGTATCGAGATATCTCCTTTCGAGGCTTTGTATGGTAGGAGATATCAAACTCCATTATCCTGGGACGACATAGGCGAGAGAGTACTATTGGGACCAGAGATGATAGTTGATGCTGCAGAAAAAGTAAAGAAGATTAGAGAGAGACTTTGTGTGGCTCAGGACAGACAGAAGTAGTGGGCTGATAGCCGTCAGAGACCGTTAGAGTTTGGGGTATAAATTTATTTATTTAAATATCGATTATATTCTTAGATTATGCGTTAAGTTCCTGTTTTGGCATAGGTTGGAGATTTAGTGTTCTTAAGGATCTCTCCGACATGTGGTATGATTTGTTTCGGTGGAGGTGAGCTTAGTCCAAGATTCATCGGACCTTTCAATATTCTGGAGAAGGTCGAGGCAGTAGCCTATCGACTAGCCTTACCACCTACATTGGAAGGAGTACACAACGTGTTCCATGTGTCCCAGCTGAGGCGATACGTAGAAGATCCTAGTCATGTATTAGATCATCCGGAGCTTGAGGTTGGACCGAGTCTTCGCTATCCAGAGCAACCGGTGGAGATCCTAGACCGCAGAGATAAAGTGCTTTGTAACCAAGTAATTCCCTTGGTTATCGTCGCCTGGAGGCATCACTCTCCTGGTGAATCAACGTTGGAAAGAGAGGACAAGATGCGAGAGCGTTACCCCTATCTTTTTGCACCATGATGTATTTTCCTTCTTGTACTTTTGTCGTAAATTTTGAGGACGATTTTTTTTTAAGGAGGGTAGATTTGTAACCTCAATATCCTAAAATTCTAGCTTAAACATTGTTATTAGGTTAATTTGGGGGTATTGGTATTTTTTTCACAATTTTTGGTTAATTAAAACTAGTAATACTAATTTTTTCGAGCTTTCAAGAATTTATTTTAGTGTTAAACCTAATTTAAATCATTCCAAACTTTTATTTTAGGTTTTAACTAACTAAATATATTTTCAAAAATTTTCTGGGATTTTTTGATTTTTTTGAGTTATTTAGTCAAAAACTGTAATAAAAATTGTTTCTGATTAATAAACAAAATGATTACACAGTCAATGCAAGGGCGGGCCCACCTGTCGGTGACCGAGCCCACTGGTCAACTGCTGATGCAACTTTCGAGTTTGACTCATAGCCGAGCTACTCCGAGCGTAAGTCAGACTCGGATGGAGCCAAGCCGGCTTGAGGCTGGACCGTTTGATCCGAGCGGGCGACGTAAGATGCGCGCCATGTGGCAGCCCTGAAGCCGCGGCTGCAGAGCAGCTGCTATATATATATATATATATATATATATATATATATATATATATATATATATATATATATATATTAGGCTTTCGTCTTTTCTGTCGAATTAATTTTAGAGAGAGAGAAGGGGTTTGGAGGATTATCATCTAGGATTCTTCGATCTTCCAGAAGCCATTGCAGATAGCTCCATACTCCAAATGCATCCCAGTTTCTTGCATTATAACTGTATTGAGGTTAGTTTTCTAAATATATAATTTTTTCAAAAAATTCAGAGTATTAAATTTTGAAAATTTTGTAGAGCACAGCACATCCAAAAATAGATGTGTCTCGATATTTTTGCGATTTCGGGAGAACCAGTGTCACTATCCCATTTCCAGAGCAGAGTATTTTTTTATTTTAATTTGGTTAATTGTGTATTTATCATAAATATTTGTATTAATATTTAATTGTTGGTTGTATTATTTTTATTAGTTATTTTAGTATTTTGACTAGCCTTGGACCCATGTCAGACCCTAGTGGACCCATGTCCGACCCAACCAACGCTCTTGTGAGGCTTATTTTTCGGTTTAGAATTACTATTATATTTTATTTTAGTTAGTTGGGGAGTTTTGGTTTAGTTAGAGTACTTTTGGAACCCCAAACCCCAAACCCAAGTTGCATGACTAAAGGAGGGGGGTGTTTTTGGTCATTTTGCATTATGTAAACCCTTCTTCATGCTTGGCCGACCCTTTCCAGATCTGAAACCAGCAGCCCTCCTCCTTCTTCTTTATTTCTTCTTCTTCTTCTTCTTCTTCTTCTTCTTCTTCACTCTTCTCCACTCTTTCTTCTTCTTTCTTCTTTCAATTCCAACAACTTCAAGTAAGAACATCATTCTTCTTCTCTTCCTTCTTCTATTTCTTTCATTTGTGTTAACCCTAACCCTTTTCTTTTCTCTAACCTAGGTGGGTAGAGCTTAGATTTGGTGTTGGAGCATGGGTTGGAAGCTTGGAAGCTTGGTGTGGTGGATTTGGAGCTTTTTGGAGACTTTGGCTTGGGATTCCAACTCCCAAGAGATAAACCCTAATTTTTTTCCCTTGTGATTACTCTAATATAGTATAATTAGTAGTTTAGAACCTTCCTAGACCCTAAGGCTACCCGTGGGAGGAAGTTAGAACAAGTTTGGTTGTGTTTGGAGACTTTGACATTAGGTTTTGTGTCAATTTTGGGTGAAATCTGAGATTGACACCACTTTTGGTGTTGTCCTAGGTTAGACGGACCTAGGTAGACGTGCTTGGGTGTCTTGAGGATAAGTACGTGTCTTCGTTCGGATACGTGAAGTCGTGTCGCGAAAAAATGGATATTTCGGACGATTACACCAACACACACTCAACCACACAAACACCTAGAAATATATATATACATATGTGTTTATATATATATATTAGCCTAGATATATAGCTAGGAATATATATAAATATATATATATATTAGATAGTTAGCTATGGTTAGTGTTAGAGAGGGGGATAGTTGGGTATCTCAATACCTCGAGATACCCAAGGTATTGAGGGTAGTGAGGTATAGAGGTAAGGTATTGGGGTATAGCCTAATACTAGGTTATATATATATATAGATATATATATATATTGATGTTATATATATATATATATATATATATATATATATATATATATATATATATATTATAGATAGATAGCTAGTTACCTAGAATTAGAGGGTAAGGTATCTCAATACCTTGAGATACCAAGGTATTGAGGTAAAATTGGGTATCGAAAATGAGGTAATTGCCTATACACTAGGTTATATATATATATATATATATATATATATATATATATATATATATATATATATATATATATAGTTAGTTAGTTAGATATATGTTATATATATATTAGTATATGGTAATATATATATATAGTTAGTTAGTTAGCTAGTGTTAGTGAGGGGTAAGGCTTGAGTATCTCAATACCTTGAGATACTCAAGGTATTGAGCGTCGGGGCAAGGTATTGAGTTTTAGCCTAGGATTAAGGTTAGAGTTGTTTTTATATATATAGTTATATATATTTATGCGTGCTAGTATATATTTTAGAGGGTATAGACGGGACGTATCGCGTAGGTTGAGATATCAGATACCGAGGGTATCCCGGTATCTCAAGGAGGCGAGTTTGAGGGTTTATTAGTTTAATGACCTAGTTTTGACCTAGAATTTTAGGGGCACCCTAGTTTGACCTAGACTTGACCGTAGTTGACCCGGTTGACCGCCAAAGTCAACTTTTGAACTAGTTTTGACCCAAAGTTGACTTTTTGGAACTAGAGTTGACTTTTTGACCCAGATTTTTGCGGTTTGACCTAGAACGACCCTAGAAGCCTATTTTTAGTTATTTTATATCTGTTTAACTCATTAGAAACCTGTTTAACCTTGTTTTTTGTAATAGTTCCTTGCGACACCAGTTCGGATCGCTAGTTGCTCAGGACGTCAGGCGAGTACATTCTCTGATAGTTTTTATTATCTGATAATTATTATGATTCAGCTTCTGGTATAGTATCATCTGATTTTCCTGCCATGACACAGACTAATATTTCTGGATTTATTTACTTGCGACACGTATATTTCATGTGCCTCTATTCTGGAATCACCTACTGGCATCACTACAGGCATCACTCATGTTTCTGGCTGGACTCATACTTGATTTATGTGTCGGGTCTTGGATTTACTCGTACTAGTCGGGGCGAGGAAATACTCGAGTAGACATGTAAATATTCCCAACTGGAATCACTGGAATCACCCCCTCTGGTCTAATCTGGAATGATAGCAGCCGCACACCCAGTGTGCGGTGAGCCGTACTTACCCCTAGCCGTTTACATGTCGAAACAGGTATTTCAAAGACACGAGTTCATTCTTTCTAGTCTGGACTCTCTTGCATTTCTTGCTGGTCTCACTTATAGTTTCTGGACTTGACTCATTATATGTATTCTTGCTGGACTCACTACACATTCTTGTGCACATACTTGATCTTAGTTTAGATTTCTTGTATCTTGCAGTCATTACTATCTTGCTTCTGATATTAATGCATCTTTATCTTTATGCACCAGTGATATATATATATTTCTTGTTCATACTTTATTTCCTTTACCTTGCTACTTGCTACAAATGCTTTATAGTTTTTATCATTTAACTGGAACTGCTGTTAGAGGTATACTTGCTCCAGTCCTAACTGGACATATTTTTTCCAGAGGATCCGGATGATTGGTGTCCGATGTTATATGGACCTCAGCCTGTCAATGGTGCAGACAGGGACCCCCTAGTTTATGAGTGATTTTCGGGTTGGTAGCCGGGATCACTAGGACCTCAGTTGTTGTATTTATTAGCTTTTAGTACCGGGTTTGTCCCCGGTTTTGGATTGAGACCTTGTATTGTATATGATTTTGGATATTGTTGTATTATTATTATTGTGGTTGTTTTTAGCTGCAGTTGTTTAGACTTTGTAGTTGTTAGACTTCTTTGTTATCTTATCGTGCTTAGATTCGTGATTGAGTACTTGTGTTATCATTATGATATTGCTCTACCGTTTGGAGTTGAGATCTTGACAGGTAACTATATATTGATTGTGTGAGATTGTTAGCTAGATAGTAGACCTAGACAGCGTTCTACCGCCGATGCTGCGGCGTAGGCTGGACGTACCCACGACTCATGCCCGATTTTTCGGGTGCGGATCGTGACACATTTTTGGTGGCGGCCCCATGCAGGGCTCGATTCGCAATTAGTACGATGTTATATATTTATGCGTGCTAGTATATATTTTAGAGGGTATAGACGGGGTGTATCGCGTAGGTTGAGATATCGGATACCGAGGGTATCCCGGTATCTCAAGGAGGCGAGTTTGAGGGTTTATTAGTTTAATGACCTAGTTTTGACCTAGAATTTTAGGAGCACCCTAGTTTGACCTAGAGTTGACCGTAGTTGACCCGGTTGACCGCCAAAGTCAACTTTTGAACTAGTTTTGACCCAAAGTTGACTTTTTGGAGCCAGAGTTGACTTTTTGACCCAGATTTCAGCGGTTTGACCGGTTTGACCTAGAACGATCCTAGAAGCCTATTTTTAGTTATTTTATATCTGTTTAACTCATTAGAAACCTGTTTAACCTTATTTTTCACAATAGTTTCTTGCGACACCAGTTTGGATCGCTAGTTGCTCAGGACGTCAGGCGAGTACATTCTCTGATAGTTTTTATTATCTGATGATTATTATGATTCAGCTTCTGGTATAGTATCATCTGATTTTCCTGCCATGACACAGACTAATATTTCTGGATTTATTTACTTGCGACACGTATATTTCATGTGCCTCTATTCTGGAATCACCTACTGGCATCACTACAGGCATCACTCATGTTTCTGGCTGGACTCATACTTGATTTATGTGTCGGGTCTTGGATTTACTCGTACTAGTCGGGGCGAGGAAATACTCGAGTAGACATGTAAATATTCCCAACTGGAATCACTGGAATCACCCCCTCTGGTCTAATCTGGAATGATAGCAGCCGCACACCCAGTGTGCGGTGAGCCGTACTTACCCCTAGCCGTTTACATGTCGAAACAGGTATTTCAAAGACACGAGTTCATTCTTTCTAGTCTGGACTCTCTTGCATTTCTTGCTGGTCTCACTTATAGTTTCTGGACTTGACTCATTATATGTATTCTTGCTGGACTCACTACACATTCTTGTGCACATACTTGATCTTAGTTTAGATTTCTTGTATCTTGCAGTCATTACTATCTTGCTTCTGATATTAATGCATCTTTATCTTTATGCACCAGTGATATATATATATTTCTTGTTCATACTTTATTTCCTTTACCTTGCTACTTGCTACAAATGCTTTATAGTTTTTATCATTTAACTGGAACTGCTGTTAGAGGTATACTTGCTCCAGTCCTAACTGGACATATTTTTTCCAGAGGATCCGGATGATTGGTGTCCGATGTTATATGGACCTCAGCCTGTCAATGGTGCAGACAGGGACCCCCTAGTTTATGAGTGATTTTTGGGTTGGTAGCCGGGATCACTAGGACCTCAGTTGTTGTATTTATTAGCTTTTAGTACCGGGTTTGTCCCCGGTTTTGGATTGAGACCTTGTATTGTATATGATTTTGGATATTGTTGTATTATTATTATTGTGGTTGTTTTTAGCTGCAGTTGTTTAGACTTTGTAGTTGTTAGACTTCTTTGTTATCTTATCGTGCTTAGATTCGTGATTGAGTACTTGTGTTATCATTATGATATTGCTCTACCGTTTGGAGTTGAGATCTTGACAGGTAACTATATATTGATTGTGTGAGATTGTTAGCTAGATAGTAGACCTAGACAGCGTTCTACCGCCGATGCTGCGGCGTAGGCTGGACGTACCCACGACTCATGCCCGATTTTTCGGGTGCGGATCGTGACACATTTTTGGTGGCGGCCCCATGCAGGGCTCGATTCGCAATTAGTACGATGTTATATATTTATGCGTGCTAGTATATATTTTAGAGGGTATAGACGGGGTGTATCGCGTAGGTTGAGATATCGGATACCGAGGGTATCCCGGTATCTCAAGGAGGCGAGTTTGAGGGTTTATTAGTTTAATGACCTAGTTTTGACCTAGAATTTTAGGAGCACCCTAGTTTGACCTAGAGTTGACCGTAGTTGACCCGGTTGACCGCCAAAGTCAACTTTTGAACTAGTTTTGACCCAAAGTTGACTTTTTGGAGCCAGAGTTGACTTTTTGACCCAGATTTCAGCGGTTTGACCGGTTTGACCTAGAACGATCCTAGAAGCCTATTTTTAGTTATTTTATATCTGTTTAACTCATTAGAAACCTGTTTAACCTTATTTTTCACAATAGTTTCTTGCGACACCAGTTTGGATCGCCAGTTGCTCAGGACGTCAGGCGAGTACATTCTCTGATAGTTTTTATTATCTGATGATTATTATGATTCAGCTTCTGGTATAGTATCATCTGATTTTCCTGCCATGACACAGACTAGTATTTCTGGATTTATTTACTTGCGACACGTATATTTCATGTGCCTCTATTCTGGAATCACCTACTGGCATCACTACAGGCATCACTCATGTTTCTGGCTGGACTCATACTTGATTTATGTGTCGGGTCTTGGATTTACTCGTACTAGTCGGGGCGAGGAAATACTCGAGTAGACATGTAAATATTCCCAACTGGAATCACTGGAATCACCCCCTCTGGTCTAATCTGGAATGATAGCAGCCGCACACCCAGTGTGCGGTGAGCCGTACTTACCCCTAGCCGTTTACATGTCGAAACAGGTATTTCAAAGACACGAGTTCATTCTTTCTAGTCTGGACTCTCTTGCATTTCTTGCTGGTCTCACTTATAGTTTCTGGACTTGACTCATTATATGTATTCTTGCTGGACTCACTACACGTTCTTGTGCACATACTTGATCTTAGTTTAGATTTCTTGTATCTTGCAGTCATTACTATCTTGCTTCTGATATTAATGCATCTTTACCTTTATGCACCAGTGATATATATATATATATATATTTCTTGTTCATACTTTATTTTCTTTACCTTGCTACTTGCTACAACTGCTTTATAGTTTTTATCATTTAACTGGAATTGCTGTTAGAGGTGTACTTGCTCCAGTCCTAACTGGACATATTTTTTTCCAGAGGATCCGGATGATTGGTGTCCGATGTTATATGGATCTCAGCCTGTCGATGGTGCAGACAGGGACCCCCTAGTTTAGGAGTGATTTCCGGGTTGGTAGCCGAGATCACTAAGACCTCAGTTGTTGTATTTATTAGCTTTTAGTACCGGGTTTGTCCCCGGTTTTAGATTGAGACCTTGTATTGTATATGATTTTGGATATTGTTGTATTATTATTATTGTGGTTGTTTTTAGCTGCAGTTGTTTAGACTTTGTAGTTGTTAGACTTTTTTGTTATCTTATCGTGCTTAGATTCGTGATTGAGTACTTGTGTTATCATTATGATATTGCTCTACCGTTTGGAGTTGAGATCTTGACAGGTACCTATTTATTGATTGTGTGAGATTGTTAGCTAGATAGTAGACCTAGACAGCGTTCTACCGCCGATGCTGCGGCGTAGGCTGGACGTACCCACGACTCATGCCAGATTTTCCGGGTGCGGATCGTGACACATTTTTTGTGGCGGTCCCATGCAGGGCTCGATTCACAATTAGTACGATGTCGTGGTAGTACAACGATTTAGTTGTATTGCTGCGAGCCTGCTCTAGGATCTAGGATCTAGGATGAGAGTGTACTCAATCACGACTAGGAACAATTCCAATCTAATTATTCTAAAATTGTTTCTTTTGAAATATTACTCTCCTTCTTTGATGATATCGTATCTTGCGCCATATTGACTTTTTTTAATCTGTGTTCCGGATGCCTTCGAAGACACGATCCCATCGTACCGTTCCAGCAGCTACTACCGAAAGGTCTTCTACCTCTCGTCCAGCTCATATTCAGGCAGCTGCTACCGCTCCACTCACCACTCATGCGGTCGAGGGAGCATCTGTTTCTCTCGGGGATCCTCCTCCACTTGTCGATCCGAGGACTACCCCAGTCGTTCCGGTGGTTCCTCCACCACCTCCTGCACCAGTAGACGCCACGCAGTTGTTTGCATTCTTCAGAAAGATGATGGATGTGCAGCACCGTCAGGTGGATGTGATAAGGCTGGGCATTAAGAACGCCCACCAGGTGGCCATGACGGCAGTGGATAGAGTGGCACAGATTCAGCCACAGGCAGATCAGACTCAGCATCCGAGGCCGGGAAGCATCATTGACTTCCAGAGGATGCGGCCCAAGGAGTTCCGGGGTACAGAAGGGATCCTGTACGCGGATGACTGGATAGAGCAGATTGAGGGGATCTTCAGGCTAGCACAGATTCCAGACAGCATGCAGATAGAGGCAGCGGGCAGTCAGATGTTCGACCTCGCTTTGACGTGGTATCGCACTGATACGAGGATCGCGGCACCAGGGCTTACTTGGGAGGCTTTTAAGAGGCTTTTTAAGGAGAAGTTTTTCCCAAACGTGGCGCTCAGTGCTTTGGAGAGCCAGTTTGAGGCACTCGTCCAGGGGAGCATGCTAGTGGATGAGTATGCAGCGGAGTTCTGCCGTCTAGGCAGATTTGTGGAGGGCTTGAGTGAGGTAGCAAAGGCGAGAAAGTTTCGCAAGGGCTTGGTCATGGCGGTCAAGTCTTTGACAAGGAGCGACCGCAAGGCGACTTTCGAGCATATAGTAGGACACGCTCAGAGGGCAGAGGATGACTTGGAGCTCAAGTCCAAGAGAGGCAGGGATGATTCAGGTAGTGCCAGTGGTAGTGCAGGACCGGCTAAGAGTCCCTATGTGCAGAAGACAGCACAGCAGGGTCAGGATCAGATAGTGCCCACTTGTGCCTACTGCAGGAAGGCAGGACACACTTGGGATATTTGTAGAAGAAGGCTGAAGGTGTATTTGTTTTGTGGATCCGCTGCTCACCAGATGCGAGATTGCCCCACTGTACCTCCATTTAGTGGAGCACAGGATCAGAGAGTTGGAGCTAGGATATCTGTGGAACAGCATCATGCCCCGCACCAGCAGAGGGAGATACCCCAGCAAGCAGGGCTTATGCATTGACGGTCGAGGAGGCCGATGCTACGGGTGTCAGGTTAGCAGGTCTGTCTTTTTGTTCTTCTTCCTGTCCTTTTCTATTCCTTGTGGTATGCTTCATTAGTACCTGTTAGACTTTTCTTTGTGCTGTGGTAGATAGTGTAGTGACCCTGATTGAGACTGTGATAACACGACCAGTAGGACCATGATCTTGCATGTTGTTTAGGTAGAATTTCTTGACTGTGATTGTTGGGAATTTGACCTAGAGGGAGTACGATTGACTTTAAATTTCGAGGACAAAATTTTCTAAGGAGGATAGGTTTGTCGCTACCCCATTTCCAAATCAGGGTATTTTTTATTTTAATTTGGTTAATTATGTATTTATCATAAATATTTGTATTAATATTTAATTATTGGTTGTATTATTTTTTATTAGTTATTTTAGTATTTTGGCTAGCCTGGACCCATGTCAGACCCTAGTGGACCCATGTCCGACCCAACCAACACCCTTGTGAGGCTTATTTTTGGGTTTGAAATTATTATTATATTTTATTTTAGTTAGTTGGGGAGTTTTGGTTTAGTTAGATTGCTTTTGGAACCCCAAACCCAAAACCCAAGTTGCATGACAAAAGGAGGGGGGTATTTTTGGTCATTTTGCATTATGTAAACCCTTCTTCATGCTTGGCCGACCCTTTCCAGATCCGAAACCAGCAGCCCTCCTCCTTCTTCTTCATTTCTTCTTCTCCACTCTTCTCCACTCTTTCTTCTTCTTTCTTCTTCTAATTCCTACAACTTCAAGTAAGAACATCATTTTTCTTCTCCTCCTTCTTCTATTTCTTTTATTTGTGTTAACCCTAACCCTTTTCTTTTCCCTAACCTAGGTGGGTAGAGCTTAGATTTGGTGTTGGAGCTTGGGTTGGAAGCTTGGAAGCTTGGTGTGGTGGATTTTGAGCTTTTTGAAGACTTTGGCTTGGGATTCCAACTCCCAAGAGGTAAACCCTAATTTTTCCCCTTGTAATTACTCTAATATATTGTAATTAGTAGTTTAGAACCTTCCTAGACCCTAAGACTACCCGTGGAAGGAAGTTAGAACAAGTTTGGTTGTGTTTGGAGACTTTGACATTAGGTTTTGTGTCAATTTTGGGTGAAATCCGAGATTGACCCCATTTTTGGTATTGTCCTAGGTTAGACGGACCTAGGTAGACGTGCTTGGGTGTCTTGAGGATAAGTACGTATCTCCATTTGGACACGTGAAGTCGTGTCGCAAAGAAATGGACGTTTCAGACGATTATACCAACACACACTCAACCACACAAACACCTAGAAATATATATATACATATGTGTTTATATATATATATTAGCCTAGATATATAGCTATGAATATATATATATATATATATATATATATATATATATATATATATATATATATATATATATATATATATATATATAGTTAGATATGGTTAGTGTTAGAGAGGGGGATAGTTGGGTATCTCAATACCTCGAGATACCCAAGGTATTGAGGGTAGTGAGGTATAGAGGTAAGGTATTGGGGTATAGCCTAATACTAGGTTATATATATATATATATATATATATATATATATATATATATATATATATATATATATATATATATATATATATATATATATATATTATAGATAGATAGCTAGTTACCTAGAATTAGAGGGTAAGGTATCTCAATACCTTGAGATACCAAGGTATTGAGGTAAAATTGGGTATCGAAAATGAGGTAATTGCATATACACTAGGTTATATATATATATATATACATATATATATATATATATATATATATATATATATATATATATATATATATATATATAGTTAGTTAGATATATGTTATATATATATTAGTATATGGTAATATATATAGTTAGTTAGTTAGTTAGTTAGCTAGTGTTAGTGAGGGGTAAGGCTTGAGTATCTCAATACCTTGAGATACTCAAGGTATTGAGCGTCGGGGCAAGGTATTGAGTTTTAGCCTAAGATTAAGGTTAGAGTTGCTTTTATATATATAGTTATATATATTTATGCGTGCTAGTATATATTTTAGAGGGTATAGACGGGGCGTATCGCGTAGGTTGAGATATCGAATACCGAGGGTATCCCGGTATCTCAATGAGGCGAGTTTGAGGGTTTATTAGCTTAATAACCTAGTTTTGACCTAGAATTTTAGGGGCACCCTAGTTTGACCAAGAGTTGACCGTAGTTGACCCGGTTGACCGCCAAAGTCAACTTTTGAACTAGTTTTGACCCAGAGTTGACTTTTTGGACATAGAGTTGACTTTTTGACCCAGATTTCAGTGGTTTGACCCGTTTGACCTAGAACGACCCTAGAAGCCTATTTTTAGTTATTTTATATCTATTTAACTCATTAGAAACCTGTTTAACCTTGCTTTTCGCAATAGGTCCTTGCGACACCAGTTCGGATCGCTAGTTGCTCAGGACGTCAGGCGAGTACATTCTCTAATAGTTTTCATTATCTGATGATTATTATGATTCAGCTTCTAGTATAGTATCATCTAATTTTTTTGGTACGACACAGACTAGTTTTTCTTGATTTATTTACTTGCGACACGTATATCTCATGTGCCTCTATTCTGGAATCACCTACTGGCATCACTACAGGCATCACTCATGTTTCTGGCTGGACTCATACTTGATTTACGTGTCGGGTCTTGGATTCACTTGTACTAGTCGGGGCAGGAAAATACTCGAGTAGACATGTAAACATTTCCAATTGGAATCCTTGGAATCACCCCCTCTGGTCTAATCTGGAATGATAGCAGCCGCACACCCGGTGTGCGGTGAGCCGTACTTATCCCTAGCCATTTACATGGCGAAACAGGTATTTCAAAGACACGAGTTCATTCTTTCTAATCTGGACTCTCTTGCATTTCTTGCTGGTCTCACTTATAGTTTCTGGACTTGACTCATTACATGTATTCTTGTTGGACTCACTACACGTTCTTGTGCACATACTTGATCTTAGTTTAGATTTCTTGTATCTTGTAGTCATTAATATCTTGCTTCTGATATTCATGCATCTTTACCTTTATGCACCAGTGATATATATATATATTTCTTGTTCATACTTTATTTCCTTCACCTTCCTACTTGCTACAACTGCTTTATAGTTTTTATCATTTAACTGGAACTGCTGTTAGAGGTGTACTTGCTCCAGTCCTGACTGGACATTTTTTTTCTAGAGGATCCGGATGATTGGTGTCCCACGTTATATGGACCTCAGCCTGTCGATGGTGTAGACAGGGACCCCCTAGTTTAGGAGTGATTTCTGGGTTGGTAGCCGGGATCACTAGTACCTCACCTGTTGTATTTATTAGCTTTTAGCACCGGATTTGTCCCCGGTTTTGGATTGAGACCTTGTATTGTATATGATTTTGGATATTGTTATATTATTATTATTATTGTGGTTGTTTTTAGCTGCAGTTGTTTAGACTTTGTAGTTGTTAGACTTCTTTATTATCTTATCGTGCTTAGATTCGTGATTGAGTACTTGTGTTATCATTATGATATTGCTCCTCCGTTTGGAGTTGAGATCTTGACAGGTACCTATATATTGATTGTGTGAGATTGTTAGCTAGATAGTAGACCTAGACAGCATTCTACCGCCGATGCTGCGGCATAGGCTGGACGTACCCACGACTCATGCCCTATTTTCCGGGTGCGGGTCGTGACAACCAGGGATTCGAATCACAAAAACATTAAAGTTTCAGAAAGCTAACGTCAAAATCGTTGACATATATTTTTTCCAAAATTTAATTCGAATTATTTTTGTGTTGTTAATTCAGTAGAACTTCTAGGTTAGCAATCAACCACCGTTGCACAATACGATTTTGTATGTACAATAGTTTCCAAACGAATTCGAATCCGGATGAGACATAAATTCTAGCATATTTGTGAGGCTAAAATCTACATGAAATTATGCATGAAATTTGAGTTTATATCGGTTGACTTTTCGGTCAACAGATCGTCTCGATTTGTGTTCCATGAGTCTCGAGTTAATAAAATCGGGTTTTTTGGACAAAATTTAGGAATTTAACTAAAAATTTAGAATAAAAATTAAAATAAGATTTTAAAGTAATTATTCCAAAATTAAATAAATTAAAATAAATTATCTCTTGACATGGTAACATATCATACGTAGGATTTGGACTCTGAATTGGGACCTGATCCAACCACAGCTAAGGACCATAGGCGAGTACATTTCCGTGATTACTTTTAGTACTTGATAGTCTCTATAATACATGATTACTATTGATTATTTGATTCTCGACACTTGTTACACGGATTAGTATGATGGATTCTTGTTATGATATACGTGACTATTCTGGATTATTGTTATTTCTTCGTGACTGGTTCGAAATCCATGTTGTACTTGTGGGGAGAAAAAATACTTAGTGGACGTATGAACTACCATTTTCATCCCATGATCTTACTGGAATAATAGCAGCCATGCACGACACGTGTGGTTTGCCAGATTTTACCCTTAGCCGTTCACATGTCAACAAGGTATTTCAAATCACGTCGAGTAGTTTGTTCATATATGTTCTTCCATACATTACAGTTATTTCCTATGTTGCTTGGAGATATTTACTACATCTTTGCCATGACAGGACTTCAGTATTAATTATTCTTGTTGCCTTATTGTGATTTCAGTTTTGTTGCTATCATATATTCTTTACTATTTATTGTCTTATAGCTTCTACCATGTGTTGGAACTATTTTCACTGTGATGTACTCGTTCCTTTCCTGACTGGATAACCATATTTTAGGTGACTACGATGAGGATGCGATCCCTACACATTATGGACTATATGCTAGCGATATAATTGAGCCTGATCTTGCCCTTCAGGAGGATCACAGAGAGTTAGCAGCTCAGACACCGTCTACGATGGAGTAGTTTATTATAGTAGTAGTTTTGTTAGTTATTTTGGACCGAATTGTTCTCCAACAATTTTTTTAGAGTATTTTGAGTATTGTTCCTTAGTTATTTAGTCATTTTTTGGGAGACTTCTTGGACCCGCATCGAGACTATTATTTTTTTATTATCTCTGGTGTATTCATTTAACCTAGTGCCTGTGATTGAGTATAGTGTGGATATGTATATATATGTTGTGGGTTATAGATTATACTTGTGGCTTATTTTACAGCGTTCTACTGCCGACTCTGCGGTGTAGGTTGGACGTACTCATGACTCATGCCCAAATGTAGGGTACGGGTCGTGACATCTGTGTCAAGTAGGAGTCGACATATTGCAACGCTTCACTTAGAGCATCATGGGTCTCTTTGGAGAAAGGAAGAAGTTCGAATATTGAAAACCTCGCTGACGTATTGGCGAGATGTGCCAATATATCAAAGTTGTAGGGCTTATCCAACCTTGGCGGAGAGTTCTTCTTTAGGGTTTTGTCGAAGCGAGTCTCATTTTATTTTGATTTGTCTGTTATTGTAGGCTTGGATGGACCTGCTTCGGATAATACCAGCGCAGTAGGTACAAGGGTTGGAGGTGTAGCATCCTCCTGAACTGGGTCATAGTCCCTTCAGTAGTTCCTACCAGACCGAGTTTTGCCGAATAAGGCATCGTCGACGGCAACCGAAAGAACTATATGATATTTTATGTGGTTCTTCATACAACGGATCTTCTTAGCCATGTTCTTCCTTTCCTTCATCTGCTTCTCAGGAAATTTGTTTCTTGTCCCATATCTGGAAGAAAGTCCTGATGCACCCATATAATCTAACTGCATGATGTAGTGAGCAGTACCAATCCTTCGGCTTGATTATGGACAGGTGAAAGATTAACGATCTTCAATATCGCCTTCAGAATTGGGATGACATCTTCTTGGACTTCCATTACGGGGAAGTCGTCAAAATAGAGTGACACCATATTGGCAGTAATTATCTTGTCGTCAGAGTGCAGGATGATCGCCTTAGCATCGACCAACTATTGTATGCGTCTCTTCAATACATAACAATCCTTTGTAGCATGATGCACATATCGATGAAACAAACAGTACTTAGGATCATTCTCCTCGGGACGTCTGATGTCGAGATTTGAACTTGTTGCTCTTCATTAGTACATTGAAGATGTCGATGACGTCGCCATCATGAAAAGAGAATGTCTCATTCGGCTTAGATTCTTTCAAAGGCTTCTGTAACCCCCTGATTTTTCAGAAATTTTTAATTTGGATTTTTCACAATTTTCTGTAATTTTCTAGAATTTTCAAGAATTTATTTTAGATTCAAATATAATTAAAAATATCCCAAACTTTTATTTTATGTTCTAAATAATAAAATATATTTTCTAGAAGTTTTTGAGAATTTTTTGAGTATTATTAGTATTTATTGCGAGTTATTTAGGCTAATAACTAATTTTTAGGACTTGTAGAATTTATGGTGCAAGCTCAGGAATATAAAATGGACCCACGTTATTTTTTAAGGTTTATAATATTATTATATATTTTCTGGAATTATTTCAAAATTTGTGGAATAATGTTAGTATTTATTTTTAGTTTTATGGCAAAACTAATTTTTAGAGCTTCTCCTAATTATAGTAGGAAATCTATGAATATAAAATTATTCCAAATATTTTTCTAAGGTTTTTTTGGTTCAAAATATATTTTCTGTAATTTTTCCAGATTTTTATGATTATTTTTAATGTTTATTTTGAGTTATTTAGATTTAAAACGACTTAAATAATGTTTTGATAAAGGCAAATCAAAAATAAATAATATAAATAAAACCATTCAATCAGATTCTGACACATGTCAGCCTATAGATATCCATTCAGCCGCAGGTACATCTATATCTATATATATATATATATATATATATATATATATATATATATATATATATATATATATATATATATATATATATATTATAATAACCCTAATTATCTCATTATTTTAGAGAGAGAGATTTGGGAGAATTGTCATCTAGGGTTTCTTCATCTTCCAGAAGCCATTGCGCATAGCTCCGGACTCCAAACGAGGCCTAGTTTCTTGCGTTAGAACGATATTGAGGTTAGCTTTCTGATTATATAATTTGTTTTACAAAATTATTAGTATTAAATTCTAGAAAATTCATAGAGCACAGTATGTCCAAAAATAGACGTATTTCGATGTTTTCGCAATTTCGGGAGAACCCGGAATTAGAATCATGAACCATTTAAAGTTTCGGAAATCTAATGTCGAGATTATCGACATATATTTTTTCCAGAATTTAATTTGAAATATTTACATACTGTTAATTCTGTAGAACTTCTAGGTTAGAATTTAACCATCGGTGCACAATACAAAATTTGTATGTGCCATAATTCCCAAACGAATTTGAATTCGGACGAGCCGTAAATTCTAGTATGTTTTTGATGCTAAAATCTACAGGAAATCATGCATGAAAGTCGAGTTTGTGTCGGTTGACTTTTTGGTCAACAGATCGCCTCGATTTGCGTGCCATGAGTCTCGAGTTGATAAAATTCAGTTTCTTTGGACAAAATTTAGGAATTAACATAAAAATCAGAATAATAAGATTAAAATAGGATTTTAGAGTAATTATTCCAGAATTAAATAAATTAAAATAAATTATCTTTTGACGTGATAAATTTGTAATACATAGGCTATTTGGACTGTGACTTGGACTCTGATTCATACCAGCAACAGGACCCCAGGCAAGTGTACCTTGCCAAACTCTGCAGTATTGTTATATATTTTCCTTGCTTTATTATATTGCTGTGCATGCTTAACCTAGGGCCGTGTGACGTACTTAGCGTCCGATTATAGTCGGGTGCCAACACCGTACGCGGAGTTGTGTATTGTCATCTAGACATGGATATTTGTGACCCTCTTTATTCTCGTATTTATCCTATCAAGTACACTATAACCCAGGACACTTGACACTATTCATGAGACAGAATCTTTCTGAGATATTCATGGTGATTCTGTGTAGGATACATGTTTTATGACATAGACATCATATTCATAGATATTAGATGACTTGCTGCATTAGATATGATCGTGCGTGACATGGACATGGTGTATCATGGACATGAGACGTGTGATTACATTGGGTGGGGAGAGACACACAGGCTACAGGCTGAGTTTATATATATATATAAAACATAGTAAACACATAGTAAACACATAGTAAAATACATAGTAAACACTGCTACCGGCTCCAAGACACAGAGCTTGTAGTGGTCTCAGCCTGAGTTTAGTGATGCTTTCAAATTGCATTTTCACATAGATGGTTATATAGTTTACCCTATTTATTTTATTTACTATTACACTGTATTTTGGCATATCGATTTATGTACCTTGTTATGTCCCCTGAGGACCTGGATACCGGACTTTGTCCCCAGGACTAGCAGACGAGATCGACCCCGAGTTACACGGGACAGGAGCATTAGCAGAAGATGGAGCAGGAGCAGACACTGGAGCAGTACCAGATCCAGTAGACGATTGATCCCCGAGGGTATCATCTGGGTATAGGCTTTCCCCATACTCGGTATTTGCTGTGGTTATCTTTATTCTTGTATCTTGACAGATGTATCAGACTCATTATCGGGTTATTTTCCCGAGTTTATATCATATTGAGATTGATCTTGCTTTAGGATTCTGATATTGTTGTATTCATTTCTGTGGATGAGATTAGTATATCTAGACCATTATTATTGTATTACAGCTTAAGTACGCCCCGATGGATCCATTAAATTGGGTTTGTCCATCGGTGTGTGCTGCTGGCCATTGCCACGTGTCTAGTCCCTCGATATTTTGGGACTGGGGCGTGACAGCTTCTGCTTAGATAGTGAAGTACCTTTATAATCGATCGTACGGATTCATGGTACCAGGAGGTAACTTCAAAGCCGGCTGTCTGAAGCACTCTATGTAATCTCGTGCAGATTCTGTCTCTCTGAGATGTGGAGATAAGTGTTGACATTGTCATGTGACACTCTTGAGAGTGAATTGATGATGATGGTATCTTACTCTTAATATATAGTGACTGGACAATAATAGCAAAAAATAATAATAAAAATATAATATTTAGATCGGAGGATTATCATTCTTGTGACGTAAAAGGACTCTTCGAGGATATAATTTATGAAAATTTTAAATACTTTCGAGATTTAAAATTAATATTCTCAAGGATTAATAGGAGGATCAAGATAGCAACAATGACTGAAAGGTTAGTATATGAATCAGAAGTTATCCAGATATTAATATGGAATAGAATAATAAAAGTAAGGATTAGTAAATAAGTGGAACAGAGGATCATTGACTCTTTGGAAATAAATTTAAATTGGAAATGATAATCGACAACAAGATTAAGAATTGAGGAGTTTTTTTTCAAATCATAGGGTTAAATTGGTAAAAGAAGATTGGGAGACTACATGTGACCTAGACAGTGTTCTACCGTCGATACTGTGACGTAGACTGGACGTACCTACGTACTCGTGTCCCGATCATCCAGGTGTGGATCATGACACTTCCATAGCCTCTGGAAACTTTTGGGCTCTCTCTCGTCAATCAGTAGCACATACTCATCTGGTGATCTCTCGCGCTCCTCCTCAATAGAGCCTCTGGTGCTGGCTATATAGGAACAACCTTCTCCCCTTTAAGAACTACCTCCTCGGCATGCTTATCCTCCTGAGGATCACCCTGACCATCATCAGTAGGCTGATGATCAATGTTGGGAGCATCTCCATGTACTAGCTCCCCCATAACTTGATCCTCTTCTGTATCCTCTAGAAATGGCTCAAAGAAAAATGACTCTAACTCAGGCAACTCCTTAGCCTCATAATGCATCTTGAAATCCTAAGTGTTGGTCATGGTCTGATCCTCGATGAATATCACATTCCTACTTCTGTAGAGTTTTCTTCTCACAATGTCGTAAGTCTATAGCCAAACTCATCTCGACCATAGACGACAAAGACGCACTGCCTCGTCTTTGGCCCAAGTATGGATCTCTCGTCCTTTGGTACATGCACGAAGGCCTAACAACCAAACACTCGTAAGTGATTGTATGAAGGCTCTTTGTCGTACCATATCTATCAGGCACATCAGCCTGTAAATATGCACTAGGAGACAAATTAATAACATACGCAGTAGTGTTAAGAGCCCCACCCCAAAAACTGCCCGATATATTTTCTTCAGACAACAAACATCATACCCTCTCCATTAGTGTCTTGTTCATGCGCTCTACTACACCATTAAGATGAGGTATCTTTGGCGGAGTCTTTGGTGTCGTATCCCTTGCTCTCTACAATACACATCAAAGAGATCAATGTATTTGACATTATTGTTAGACCGAGCACATATCAACTTCTTGCCCGTCTTCCTTTCAACAAAGGCCTGAAACTCTTTGAAAGTGGACAGCACATGATCCTTGGTCTTTAACGCATTGACTCAAATTTTTTTGAAACAGTCATCAATAGAAGTCAAAAAGTAAGAAACACAATAAATAGATTTTACCTTCATAGGACCATAAATATCCGAATGAACTAACTCGAGCAATATCAGCTTCCTTGAACATTGATGACTTTGAAAAGATACCATATTTTACTACAAACAGTACGTGCATCTCTCCAACTTTGTAGACTTAAGCCCCAAAATTTCCTTTATGTTCAACAAGTAACTTATTTTCTTTTTGATGATATGGCTGAGCCGTATGTGGCACAACTCGGTAGACGCATGCGTTCGCCTCATGTGCCCCACATGCGCCCCCTTCTATATACTAGAGATCAAACTTCTTGCTTCCTCTAGCAATCACCATCGAACCTCTGGAAAGCTTGCACTATCCGTTCCCAAAGAGATTGAAGAATCCCTCATTATCCAACATTCCAACCGATACTAGGTTGAAACGGATATCGGAGACATGACGAACATCCTTAAGAACAAGAATTGCATCCTTCTTGGTTCTCAAATGTGTTGGATTATGATAGCTACACTCGAGGGGGGTAAATAGTGTGTATGAGTATACAGAGGAATATAATAACTAAATAAAAATTATGTGATGTGCAAGATAGTAACTAACTGCTAATAGTTAATAAAAATGATATGTAGAGCAGTTATTACTAGCAAGACAGATATGTAAGTAAAAGATTGATAGAGAACAAATGCAAACAAAGCGATGCATACTAGTTTCCCTATGAGAGGACTAGTCCAGTCCCGAGAACTCTTGCTCGAAGTTTTATCCATGTCACGACCCGCACCTGGTATAGGGGCACGAATGTGTGGGTACGTCCAGCCTACGCCGCAGCATCGACGGTAGAGCGTTGTCTAGGTCATGATACTATCTAATCAATCTCACATGAATATTCAACTCCATAAGGAGACACAGATATCACAATATAATATGGAATACTCAATCACATAAACTCGAGCACGATGAGATATCGAAGAAAGCAAATGAAATACAAGACAAGTCTAAACAACAATAAATAGTCTAACCTGAAATCAATAACATCCAGTCTCCAAGTATGCTGGAAACAAGTCCTTTAAGTCATAGTCTAGAAAAATATTTCCAGTCAGGATGGAACGAAGTACATCTCTAACAACAGTTCAACATCAATGATATAAACTATGTAGCAGTAAATAGATGGAAATATACAAGATGCATATACATGTATGAGAGATATACAATAAAGGAAATACTGGAAATACTGTATATAAGTGCGGGAAGAAACAATATGTCAATGAACAAGAATACTATGACTAAGTGTGTGAGTACTAGCTTTAACATGTGATCGGCTTGGGAACTTGTACACGAGTACTGGCCTGGCTAGTCATACGTGCGGTATATGACCAACACTAACTTGTGAACGAGACTTGTACATGAAGGGTATGATCACATATCTACACTAAAATACTTCCCACCCCCGACTGGTATAGTAGATCCAACCATGGTACGCTATGGCACGGGATTCTCTAGGAAGGTAGCAAGTCTCCCCGAGAATCAGTGTCTGTACATGCACAAGATAACCAATGAAACATGACTTGTACAAGATACACCATATACAAGGAATAACATCTCATGACGAGATCCGGACATACCAATCCGTGTAACCATCGTGTCAAAAAATATGAATATTTATACTAGATACAATGAACATAGAGGATATCATAAATAAGAAACTATCAGAGAATGTACTCGCCTAGGGTCCTGCTGCTGGCAATACCAATAACCTGATTCCAAAAGTCTTGTCTGAACAATCCAACAATCCTATAGACATCATATAATACAATATTGCATCAGACATTACACTAACACATACACAAATACTCTGAACTCAGGGGCTACACTAGGTATGACACTGGTCAACTAGGGTCAAGTGTGCGTTTAATTGCGCGAGTGTCGTATCTGTAATTGCTGTACAAGATAGACATTCAATGATACAGGTCTTTCCAGTATGTCAGTGTACATATGGCAGTCTGCTAACATGTTACATGGTCACAGGTCAAGGTAGCTACGGGGTATCCGTAATTACACTCGGGTCACCTAGTACATATACATACATATTATTATCTAGCATATATTATTAGTTACTTACAATATATAGATATACCAAATTAAATACATATATAATACATATACATATGTATATTGTAAACACCCTGATTTTCAGAATAATTTTAATATAATTTCCCCCCAAATTTTTGGTATTTTTCTGGATGAAGAACCAAGGTAATTGGGAGTTAAACATTTTTAAAAGATGTTAATTAGTGTTAAAATATTATGGAAATAATATTTTATGGTGTAAAATGGAAAACCGGACATGTGGTATTTTTCGGTGAATTTATTGGACTCCGGAGACGCGTTTAAAGCCTTAAAAACTATTGGATGATTAAACCAAACCAACCCTGATTAAACTGAACTAAACCAATCTGGCTGAACCAAACCAGCCTATTAGGTCGGGTCGGGTCGAATCTGAGCCAAACCTGACCCAAAACCCATTGGGAAACCCTACCCGCCTGAGTTACTGTAGCAGTATAAGACTCCCCTTCCTCGGTGTGCGTGCCAAGCCGCAACCCTCGAATTCGACGCCGCCGACCCCTGAGATCGACTCCGCCGCTCTCAGCGTCGATCTCCTCGACCCCGACACCATTCTCCGCTGCGAGCCCAGCCCGACTCCCCCATCACCATCCTCGCCGTCGATCTCACCCACGGCTCCACCTACTCCTCCTCCTTCCTCCCAGCGCTTCCCCGCTCCGCCCACCGAGCCAACCCTCCCCGAGCGAGTCTGACGACCCCGCTGCCCTCGATCCCCCGCTGAACTGACCCTCCCCAGGCCGCCGCAGCCTGATCTGAACCCTAACGCCACCCCGTTCTCCCCAACTGACGACTCCACCCTGCTCCCCTAGCCGTCGTGCTCGCATCCCTCCGCACAGGCCGACAAGGCGTCTCTGCTCAGCCCGACGGGCCGCCCCCCCCCCCCCCCCCGCCGACCAGAGCAGCTACTCTCGGGCGGTTCTCCGGCAACACCCTGAGCCCGTGACCGGACACAGCAACTCAATACGGACACAAGTTGACCCTCGGACACGTGGAATTCAGCGTTCACGGAGCCCTGTTTAGGTAACGTTACCTCTCACCTCGTAACCCTATTTTTGATTCCGTCAGTTGCGTAATGTAGACTGTATAACCCTTTCGGTGCCCGTACAACTCGTTCGGTGCATCGCATCCTGTGGTGATCGCACACCGCGATCCAAAAACAGGAAAAATAACGCCCTATTTCACCCCGGAACTGAGTGCGCCACGCCAAACGGGACGACTTGGTCGCACGCGATCTTTACCGAAACGTGCGCGACGTTGATACGGTCGTGTAGGATTTCGCAGAAGTCGATTCGGATGTGCGTGCACACCGGAATCAACGCGTATCCGCCGACAACGCCCCGTATCCGTCCATTCGGGAATATGCTGTAACTTTGTGTACACACGTCAGATCGAGACGAAACTTGCGCTATCGGACTCGTAGCAATACGCTGGTCCTGTGACCCAAGTTTGGTCCGATTCTGAGAACGTTGACAAAATCGCGTATCGTGGGCCCCACAGGCTCCACTTGACGGGCAATTTTGTGATCGGTTCATCGGAATCCAATTCTGGAAGTTTCGTTGGGTTCGTATCATCGTTCCTGACTTGTAGACACTGAGTTTGAGGAATTTGGAGACCTTTGACCCTGACACACTTTTCGGTGCAAAGTGGCCCACCTATGGACCCTGCTTTGGCCCGAAAATGTCCTTTTTGCTCCTGTGTCCAAATTGGACGTAAGTACAGTCGTTTCTAGATATTTGATATCTTCTAAAACGGTTGGTGATATTTATTACAGCTTTTGGAGTAGTACCCACAGGATCCACCGATACCGGGACGACTGTTGATATTCAAACATCAGGCAAGTGTACTTTGCCAAACTCTGCAGTATTGTTACATATTTTCCCTGCTTCATTATATTGCTATGCATGCTTAACCTAGGACCGTGTGACGTACTTAGCGTCCGATTATTAGTCGGGTGCCAACACCGTACGCGAAGTTGGGTACGGTCATCTAGAGATGGACATTCGTGACACTTTATATTCTCGTACTTGTCTTATCAAGTACCATATGACCCAGGACACTTGACACCATTCATGAGACAGGATATTCCCGAGATATTCGTGGTGATTCTGTATAGGATACAGGACTTGACAGAGATACTATATTCATAGATACTTATGACATATTGCATTAGCTATGATCCCGCTTGACATGGACATGAGACGTTATGGTCATGATATACGTGGTTACATTGGGTGGGGAGAGACACACAGGCTACAGGCTATTTTCTATATATATCTACTACTATTGTGAGGCCGTAGACTCTCGTAGCAGAGCTAGACACATTACGTGTTATTACCACTACCGGCTCCCCGATACAGAGCTTGTAGTGGCTCAGCCTGAGTACTTGTGTTGCTCTCATCTTGCATTTCACATAGATGGTTACTTACTTGCCCTGTTTATTTCATTATGCTCTGCACTGCTTATATTTTGGCTTGTATTATTATCTGTACCTTGCTATGTCCCCTGAGGACCTGGATATGGATTATGTCCCCAGAATTTGAGGACGAGATCTATCCCGAGGTATACGGGACCGCAGCAGGAGCTGATCCAGGAGCTGTACCGCCATCCGAGGACGAGGTGTTAGCCGAAGACTTCTCCTGAGCATCCATGTTTCATGCTCAGTATTTATTTATTTATTTCAGTCATTTATTTCTGGTCTGTTGAACCATTGTATCAGATATTTATCGGGTTGTTCCCCGAAGCATTTTGTTAAGACTAGCTGATGATTTATATTCCTTATTTATTCTGTGGATCATATTTTATATCTTGTGTGGATGAGATTAGTTGTGCCATGATTATCGTAGACTGGATTTTACAGCTTAAGTATGCCCTAATGGATCCATTAAATTGGGTTTGTCCATCGGTGCGTGCTGCTGGCCATTGACACGTATCTGGTCCCTCGGTATTTTGGGACTAGGGCGTGACATAGTTTTTGTGGTGGCCCATGCAGGTCTACGACTAAATTGTTCAGGTTTCAACTTAGGGACCGAACCAGTCTGCCCTAAGAATAGGATAAATTATAGGATCTCATCCATTATTTAAACCATTATTGAACTCTATATCGAACTCGAAATTGTTACTTGATTTGCATCCTGTTTGATTCCTCTGAGCGTTCTTACAGTTTATCTTTTGGTTGCAGAGTAATGGATTCCAGGAACGGAGACAAGATTTCTTTGGATACGCCACACGACGCTGTGGTTACTTATATAGACGGAGTGACCCCAGGGAATGGAGGACAAGCATCGCAGAGCGATCAAACCGGTCAGCCTAATCCAAGGTTCCGGAGAGACGATATCCCACCTCCACCACAGTTTACTCTCTAGATGCCAGTTTTCCCGTCCGGACAAGCCATGGACGGGCAACAGATATTCCAGATGATGTATGCCATGATGCAAGCCCAGCAGCAGATTCAGCAAGAGGCCCATTGCCAGGAGGCAGAGTATCTGAGGACCAGCCTGGTATCCGCATTGGAGCAGACAAATCCACCAACGAGGCGAACAGTGACGGGATCTATCACCGATTTTCGTCATCTCAAGCCTCGTACATTTTCTGGTAAAGAAGGGCCAACAGAAGTTCATGAATGGCTCACAAACATCCAGCATCAGTTGGAAGCCGCTGAACTTCCGAGAGAGAAGTGGATGACTGCAGTCAGAATACAGTTAACTGAAAATGCACATCACTGGTGGTTAGCAGAAGAAAGGAGGCTCGGACAGGACCGAGTCACATGGGAAGAGTTCTCCAGACTCTTCCAAGAGATGTACATTCCAGCAGTTGCACGATCAGAGCTCAGAGACAAGTTCAACCGTCTTATCCAAGGCAATATGACAGTGGAAGAATACAACGCAGAATTTATTCGCCTAAGTCGCTTCGCTCCAACATTGATCTCGACAGAGGAAGAGAAAGCTGAGAAGTTCTTTGACGGACTGAAGTTCAGCTCCAGAGATTGATTGGCTCAGTCGCACCTATATCTTATATCGATGTCCTTGCAGCAGCACGACGCATGGAGCGCGTCACCAGAAGGTAGTCGAATCTGAAGAGGCCAAACCCATCAGCACTATCCAAGACAGCACCTGGAGAATCTACAAAATGATTCCAAAGGAGTATACCAGAGAGAGCAGCACACAGGGCCATATCTCTTCCTACCTGTCACCACTGCGGCAAGGTAGGACACATTGAGAGAGAGTACAGGCGTAAGTTGGGACTATGCCTGCTTTGCAGATCAGACCAGCATCTATCCAGAGACTGCACTAAACATAGAGAGGGAGCACCGAGACTAGCCTTGTCTGCACCACGACCAGCTTATCCAGCAGTAGGAGCACAGCAGACAGGAGTTGGAGGCGCCAGGCCACCAGCCCCAGGAGGAAATCAGCAGAGACCACCCCTGGCACCACAGGCAGCTCTATTTCAGCAGACTCAGCAGCAGAGAGGTCCAGCTCAGGGTCGAGGCCAGGCATTCACATTAGCTGTTGAGGAGGAAGCTACTGCGGACGAGGTCATCGCAGGTACTATTTTAGTAGCTTCATTATCCGCTGTAGCATTATTTGATTCTGGAGCATCGCATTCATTTATAGCAGCTAGCATTGTAGCCACCCATAGAGTAGCTACCGCACCCCTTCCGAAGATGAAGAGAATTCTTACGGGAGGTGGAATTATTCCGGTTAGTGACGTCTATAGATCATGTTCTGTAGTAGTCTGTGGAAGAGAAATGCGAGCTCAATTTTTGATATTTTCCATGCCGGATTATGATGTTGTACTTGGTATGGACTGGTTAAGTCAGTACCATGCGACTCTTGATTGCCGACTTAGGCGGATTATATTTAGACCGCCTGGACATCCAGAATTTGAGTTTCTTCGAGGAGCAGTAGAGCAAGGAGTTCATCCTACTCTTAGGGTACTATCTGTAGAAGGGGAGACAGGTTACCCAAGAGTCATATCAAAATTTGTGGATGTATTTCCTGATGATCTTCCAGGTTTACCACCTGATCGGGAAATAGAATTCACAATAGACTTAACTCCAAGAGCAGAGCCTATCACTTCATCAGTATATCGGCTAGCACCTAAGGAGTTAGTGGAGTTGAAGGAACAGGTGGATGATCTTTTGGAGAAGGGATTCATTCGGCCAAGTGTTTCACCTTGGGGAGCACCCATATTATTTGTGCCGAAGAAGGATGGAACAGTAAGGTTATGCATTGACTACAGGGCACTGAATGCTGTGACCATCAAGAACAGGTATCCCTTACCACGCATTGATGATCTATTCGATCAATTGAGTGGTGCAAGGGTATTCTCGAAGATTGACCTTAGATCAGGCTACCATCAGATCAAAGTAAGGAAGGAAGACATACCAAAGACAGCTTTCAGGACCAAGTATGGACATTATGAGTTCTTGGTAATGCCGTTTGGTTTAACCAATGCGCCAGCAATGTTTATGAGTTTAATGAACAGATTCTTCCATCAGTTCTTGGATAAATTTATGGTGGTGTTCATTGATGGCATTCTCATATATTCCAAGAGCCATGAAGAGCACGAGAAGCATCTCAGAATCGTGTTAGAGACCTTGAGACAGGAGAAGTTATATGCCAAACTCAGTAAGTGTGAGTTCTGTATGGATAAAGTACCTTTCTTGGGACATATCATCTCAGGAGAAGGACTTTCAGTGGATCCAGAGAAAGTTGCGGCAATAGAGACTTGGCCTACACCCACATCAGTTGCAGAGGTGAGAAGTTTTCTCGGACTTGCGGGATATTACCGAAGGTTTGTAGAAAACTTCTTGAGGATTGCAGAACCGATGACGAAGCTGACTCGTAAAGACCAGAAGTTTATATAGACAGAAGACTGCCAGAAGGCTTTCGAAGAATTGAAGAGAAGATTAACAACAGCACCTGTCTTGACTCTTCCCTCAAGGTCAGGAGGCTTTGTTGTTTACAGTGATGCATCAGGTAGTGGACTAGGAAGTGTTTTGATGCAACATGGCAAAGTCATTGCTTATGCTTCGAGACAATTGAAGGTCCACAAAAAAAACTACCCAACACACGATCTGGAGTTAGCAGCAGTTATATTTGCATTGAAGATTTGGAGGCACTACCTTTATGGTGAGAAGGTAGACATCTTTACAGATCACAAGAGTCTGAAGTATGTATATACTCAGAAGGAGATTAACATGAGGCAGAGACGTTGGCTTGAACTGATGGTAGATTTTAATATAGATCTGCAGTATCATCCGGGAAAGGCGAATGTTGTAGCAGAGGCACTCAGCAGGAAACCTACGGCTTATTTCTTGACGATGCAGCCCAAGTTATTGAGAGATCTACATGAGCTTCAGATAGAGGTTGTTTTACCAGGACATAATGGCTTGCTGGCTAATCTTGAAGTTAAGGCATCACTCGTGGAGAAGATTAAAGAGGCATTGTCCACCGATGCTAGATTTCAAAGACTGAAAGAGAGGACAGAAGCAGGCATGCAGACAGGACTTCGCATACACGAAGACGGGATATTGAGGTTTGGAAATCGCCTGTATGTTCCAAATGGAAAATTGAGACAGGAGTTAATGACTGAAGCACATAGCTCCATGTACTCTGTTCACCCAGGAGGAACCAAGATGTACCGAGACTTGAGACAGTATTATTGGTGGCATGGAATGAAAAGGGAGATTGCAAGATTTGTGGCCAAATGCTTAGTCTGCCAGCAAGTAAAGGCCGAGCATCAGAGGACTGCAGGTATGTTACAGCCGCTTCCTATACCAGAATAGAAATGGGAGCATATCACGATGGATTTTGTCACAGGATTTCCAAGGAGCCCCAGCGGAAGAGATGTAGTATGGGTTATCATGGATAGACTCACTAAATTGGCACACTTCTTGCCATTTAGAGTTGGACAGTCCACGGAGGTACTAGCCGACATGTATATGCGACAAATCGCCAAATTGCATGGAGTGCCGGTTAGTATTGTATCGGATCGAGATTCGAGATTTACATCTCATTTCTGGAGAAGCATACAAGAGAGTCTAGGCACCAGACTCAAATTCAGCACAGCTTACCATCCGCAGACAGATGGTCAATCGGAGCACACGATTCAGATCTTGGAGGATATGTTACGATCATGTATGCTAGACTTTGGAGGATCTTGGGAAGATCATTTGCACTTAGTGGAGTTCTCCTACAACAACAGTTATCAGGCAAGCATTCAGATAGCACCATTCGAGATATTATACGGAAGGAAGTGCAGAGCGCCTATATGTTGGAGTGACGTTAGTGAACGTCAAATACTGGGTCCAGAATTGGTAACGCAGACAGTGGAAAAGGTGAAACAGATTCAGAATCATCTTCGAGCAGCTCAGGATAGACAGAAGCATTGGGCAGATACACACAGACGTCCCCTAGAGTTCAAAGAAGGAGAGCACGTATTCTTGAGGATTTTGCCCACTCGAGGTACTATTCAATTTGGGAGCAGAGGCAAGTTGAGTCCAAGGTATATTGGGCCATTTGATATCCTAGAGCGCATTGGTGAGGTGGCTTATCGTCTTGTATTACCACCATCCTTAGAGGGAGTGCATGACGTATTCCACGTCTCACAGCTGCGAAGGTACGTGACCGACCCAAGTCACGTAGTCGATCATTTAGAGATCGCAGTGGGCCCTAGCTTGAGATATGAAGAACAACCAGTTGGCATCCTCGACGTCAGTGAGAAGACATTGCGGGGACAGACAATCAGACTAGTTCGTGTAGCATGGAAACATCATTCTCCTGGCGAATCGACTTGGGAACGAGAGGATAGTATGCGCCAGCGTTATCCCCACTTATTCACGGATGCAGTTATAAACTAAGCAAGCTTGTAATCACCATAATTCTTTCTATAATAGCTTATTCTTTGATTGCGAGGACACAATCCTTTTAAGGAGGGAAGATTGTAAACACCCTGATTTTCAGAATAATTTTAATATAATTTTCCCCCAATTTTTTGGTATTTTTCTGGATGAAGAACCAAGGTAATTGGGAGTTAAATATTTTTAAATGCTGTTAATTAGTGTTAAAATATTATAGAAATAATATTTTATGGTGTAAAATGGAAAACCGGATATGTGGTATTTTTCGGTGAATTTATTGGACTCCGGAGACGCGTTTAAAGCCTTAAAAACTATTGGATGATTAAACCAAACCAACCCTGATTAAATCGAACTAAACCAATCCGGCTGAACCAAACCAGCCTATTGGGTCGGGTCGGGTCGGATCTGAGCCAAACCCAACCCGAAACCCATTGGGAAACCCTACCCGCCTGAGTTACTGTAGCAGTATAAGACTCCCCTTCCTCGGCGTGCGTGCCAAGCCGCAACCCTCGAATTCGACGTCGCCGACCCCTGAGATCGACTCCGCCGCTCTCAGCGTCGATCTCCTCGACCCCGACACCATTCTCCGCCGCGAGCCCAGCCCGACTCCCCCATCACCACCCTCGCCGTCGATCTCACCCACGGCTCCACCTACTCCTCCTCCTTCCTCCCAGCGCTTCCCCGCTCCGCCCACCGAGCCAACCCTCCCCGAGCGAGTCCGACGACCCCGCTGCCCTCGATCCCCCGCTGAACCGACCCTCCCCAGGCTGCCGCAGCCTGATCTGAACCCTAACGCCACCCCGTTCTCCCCAACCGACGACTCCACCGGGCTCCCTTAGCCGTCGTGCTCGCATCCCTCCGCACAGGCCGACGAGGCGTATCTGCTCAGCCCGACGGGCCGCCCCCCCCCCCCCCCCCGCCGACTAGAGCAGCTACTCTCCGGCGGTTCTCCGACAACACCCTGAGCCCGTGACCGGACACAGCAACTCAATACGGACAAAAGTTGACCCTCGGACACGTGGAATTCTGCGTTCACGGAGCCAAGTTCAGGTAACGTTTTCTCTCACATCGTAATCCCATTTTTGATTTCGTCAGTTGCGTCGCGTAGACTGTATAACCCTCTCGATGCTCGTACAACTCGTTCGGTGCATCGCGTCCTGTGGTGATCGCACACCGTGATCCAAAAACAGGAAAAATAATGCCCTGTTTCACCCCGGAACTGAGTGAGCCCCGCCAAACGGGACGACTTGGTCGCACGCGGTCTTTACCGAAACGTGCGCGACGTTGATACGGTCGTGTGGGATTTTGCAGAAGTCGATTCGGATGTGCGTGCACACCGGAATCAACGCGTATCCGCCGACAACGCCCCGTATCCGTCCATTCTGGAACACGCTGTAACTTTGTGTACACACGTCAGATCGAGACAAAACTTACGCCATCGGACTCGTAGCAATACGCTGGTCCTGTGACCCAAGTTTGGTCCGATTCTGAGAACGTTGACAAAATCGCGTATCGTGGGCCCCACAGGCTCCACTTGACGGGCGATTTTTTGATCGGCTCATCGGAATCTAATTCTGGAAGTTCCGTTGGGTTCGTATCATCGTTCCTGACTTGTAGACACTGAGTTTGAGGAATTTGGAGACCTTTGACCCTGACACACTTTTTGGTGTAAAGTGGCCCACCTATGGACCCCGCTTTTGCCCGAAAATGTCCTTTTTGCTCCTGTGTCCAAATTGGACGTAAGTACAGTCGTTTCTAGCTATTTGATATCTTCTGAGATGGTTGGTGATGTTTATTACAGCTTTTGGAGTAGTACCCACAGGATCCACCGATACCGGGACGACTGTTGATATTCAAACATCAGGCAAGTGTACCTTGCCAAACTCTGCAGTATTGTTACATATTTTCCCTGCTTTATTATATTGTTGTGTATGCTTAACCTAGGACCGTGTGACGTACTTAGCGTCCGATTATTAGTCGGGTGCCAACACCGTACGCGAAGTTGGGTACGGTCATCTAGAGATTGACATTCGTGACACTTTATATTCTCGTACTTGTCTTATCAAGTACCATATGACCCAGGATACTTGACACCATTCATGAGACAGGATATTCCCGAGATATTCGTGGTGATTCTGTATAGGATACATGACTTGACAGAGATACTATATTCATAGATACTTATGACATGTTGCATTAGCTATGATCCCGCTTGACATGGACATGAGACGTTATGGTCATGATATGCGTGGTTACATTGGGTGGGGAGAGACACACGGGCTACAGGCTATTTTATATATATATCTACTACTATTGTGGGGCCGTAGACTCTCGTAGCAGAGCTAGGCACATTACGTGTTATTACCACTACCGGCTCCCCGACACAGAGCTTGTAGTGGCTCAGCCTGAGTACTCGTGTTGCTCTCATCTTGCATTTCACATAGATGGTTACTTACTTGCCCTGTTTATTTTATTATGCTCTGCACTGCTTATATTTTGGCTTGTATTATTATCTGTACCTTGTTATGTCCCCTAAGGACCTGGATATGGATTATGTCCCCAGGATTTGAGGACGAGATCTATCCCGAGGTATACGGGACCGCAGCAGGAGCTGATCCAGGAGCTGTACCGCCATCCGAGGATGAGGTGTTAGCCGAAGACTTCTCCTGAGCATCCATGTTTCATGCTCAGTATTTATTTATTTATTACAGTCATTTATTTCTGGTCTGTTGAACCATTGTATCAGATATTTATCGGGTTGTTTCCCGAAGCATTTTGTTGAGACTAGCTGATGATTTATATTCCTTATTTATTCTGTGGATCATATTTTATATCTTGTGTGGATGAGATTAGTTGTGCCATGATTGTCGTAGACTGGATTTTACAGCTTAAGTATGCCCTGATGGATCCATTAAATTGGGTTTGTCCATCGGTGCGTGCTGCTGGCCATTGACACGTATCTGGTCCCTCGGTATTTTGGGACTGGGGCATGACATATATATATACTAATTGAGTTTATACTATATATATTTACATATACATACCAATCAATTATATTTATATTAAACGTATACTAGGGAATACATCTACAATACATATACATATGTATATATATACTAATTTAAGAAATATACTATATATATATATATATATATATATATATATATATATATATATATATATATATATATATATATATATGTGTGTGTGTGTGTGTGTGTGTGTGTGTGTGTGTGTGTGTGTGTGTGTGTATAATACCAATTATACATATAAAATATATACTACATACATACACTAATACATACTAATACATACACCCTTTATCAATATGCAATACGCGTACGCAAGGGGAAGAACTCAAACCTGTGAGCGTGTGAACAGTGTATTCGACGTCGAGGTTCAACGAGGGAGTGTGCTGCAATCGAGCTCCGGCGTGCTCGTGCACGAGATCGGCTTGACGACGATGACGACAATATTGATAACGATGATGTCAACAATGATGACAACGAGGGCGATGGTTACAACTACGGCGACGATGATGATGGTGAAGGTGATGGTGATGATCATGGTGAAGATGATGATGAAGATGATGGTGATGGTAATGGTGTGGCTGAAGTTTATGATGAAGGTGAAGATCAGGAGGAGGTCGACGTGGTCGTGATGGTGGTGGAGCTCAGGTGAGGCTCGGGCTATCGTGGTGGTGGAGGTGGACTGGTCGAATGGAGATGGGTTGGGCTGCTCGTCGGGATGATGGTCGGAGAGATGGCTTCAGGCGGCTGGGGTCGGGACAGCGGCTCCATGCGAGGTCACGGTGGTTCATCGGGTGTTGTTCGGGTCAGGGACGAGCGGGGGATATTGTGGCTGACAAGCGGGGAAGATGGGTGGTCGGGAAGCAGTGGCCGAGAAGAGAACAGAGGGAAGAGGAAGACTCGGGTTGCTCCGGTGGGGCTGCTGGTCTCGGGTCGGGTTCAGGCTCGGGGCTTCTCGGTGCAGGCTGGGCTTGTCGAGTTGTACGGTATTTCGGGGTGGAGGAAGAGAGGTGAGGTGAGGTCGACGAGGGACTGCGGACTTCAGGCAATGGCGGGGGTGCAGGGAGTCGTGGGGGCTAAGGGTGGTGCTGGGCTGTCGTCGGGTTGGACAGCTTCGAGCTCTGGCAGGAAGGTGGCCGGGAACGGGTCGGCTGAGGGAGGACGGCGTCGGGGTTGTCCACCGGGCTGAGGCCGGAGTAGGGAAGAGGGGTGAAGGTGACCGGAGGAATAGGAGGAAGAAGAAGAATATGAGATGGGTTGTATGTCGGCTGGGAAGAAATTGAGGTGTTAGGAAAAATAAAGAAAAGAAAAAGAAAGGAATATTTATACATAAAGGGGGGGTTGTTTGACCTAGAAAAGTTTGACCTTGTTCAACACTCTCTTCGAATTGGGCATGGGTTGTCATGTAGGTATTTTAATGGGCTAGGATTGACATGGTTCAAAATGAAAGGAGGGCTATGGGTTCAAGGAGGTTGATGTTGAATTACATACTTCCAAAAATTGTGGAAAAATATACACGAAGGAGAAATGGGTTTATTCACGTGTCGTGTCCAACGGGATGGAAACCTTAATGCACTTTTGCATAAAAGTGCCCAACAATTGGAAAATTGCACAAGTTTGGGTTTATGGTTTAATTAATTAAAATAAATGTCATTAGTGTTCTAAAATTAATTAGAAGTACAAGGGACTAAAATTAAGTGGGACACAAGTGTCATGGACATAGAGGGATCAAAAAAGAATATTATCCTAATTTGGGTTGTACGAAATAGGTCGAGATTGTATCTCCAATTTCGATTGGAACGCACAACGATGCAAAAGTCAAATTTATTAGAATTAAATAATAACGTCTGCGATAAATATTGTGCGACTAAAATAAAGCACAATAGAGCATTATTATGAGTTACACAAAGGCCAGAATGGAAGGCAGGTATGTCTAGGACAAAGATGTGAAATTTGTTGGAAGGCAAAAGCTAGGGTAGCGCTCCAAATATCGAAGCAACGGTAAGGCACAACAATTAAATAAAATTACGATAATTAAATATAATTAAATATCATGCAATCATTTATATATTAATTATGAAAAGACAAAAATATCCCTAATCTGAAATATGGGAGTGACAATCCAATATAATCACCAATAGTGAATCACAAGATTTAATCGGAAGGCTTGCCACTTCTTTACAACCACGAGTTTTGATCTGAAGGCTCATAATTTCACATTCGTGCGTTTTATACGAAGAGCACGCTGACTTCAAACAGAGATAGGCTTGCTGAACCAAGTTGTTACAACTCGAACAACTTCTAACCGAGATCACACTTGGCACTTAGAAGGTTGAGGAGTTGATCTTGGAGATGGAAAATTTAAAGCTCGGGGGTGTTTCTCACTAAAGGATTGAAAGAATGCTTGGATGAATGAGTTGATGAAAATTTCAATCCTATTTATAAGTAGTAAGCAAACAAAATTTGATCGGCCAGAGTTCGGATGAGTTTTAACTTAAAATTTTGAACTTGGGCCAAAAAATCAGGAGCTAATTAAACTGGTTGATTTCATACCAAATAGGTGACCGAGTTCGGTTGCCTATTCTGGTAAGGCTTTGGGTTAAATGTAGATTGATTTGGTGGATAGGTTCAGGTAGTCTTTTTGTAGGTGGACTAAGGTTGGCTGGTTATAAGTAGGTAGGTATTTCAAGTGCCAAAGCGACTTGACTTACATCAGTCCTAGACTTAATAAAAGTAATATTATAATTGCTGAATATATGAACCAGACTAGACACAAACGATCCTGAGGCAGGTGCAGATATATGTCTTTAGCAGTGACGAAGCTTAATTCTTGGTAGCTTTATTTCACATCGAGTATCTGCTTCTTTATATTTTAGATCTGATGTTTGACGATTATCAGAATCAGGTTGACTGTGACCATTTTATGCCAACAAAATGTACATCTCCAATAGCAACAACCTTTGACACATCTCTGTGGTCCATCTTCAATACTCCACACTTTCATGTTGTGTATGTGGGAAACGGTGCCTTGTTGTGAGATAAGTTCGTTGAATCCCCTGAGTCCACCAGCCAAGAATTGCCATTACAGGCGAACTTCATGACTACCTCATCACCAACAATAATTACATTGCCTCCATGTGACGAGGCAGTCGCTATTGTGTTCTCATTCTACTTTCCCTTATCGCCATCCTTCTCTCTCTTCCAAGCAAAACAGTTCCACTTGATGTGGCCCTTCTTGCCACAATGATAGCACTCTAAGTCCTCGTATCGACCCTTGAACTTGTCTTTGCTCTTGTCTCTGGCACCGTCTGGATCCTTGCTTTTACTCCTTCCACGACTCTCTGAAATAAGCGCCTCTGAATGAGATAAAAAAGACGTGCCCTGATATTTTTTTGCATCTCTCCATTCAACACCTCGCTCTTGGCGAACTCCAGACTAACCACGCCTTCTGAAGCAGAAGCGATCATGGACACTCGTACAGTCTTCCACGAGTCTGGCAAAGTACACAGCAACCATAGCCCCTGAACTTCGTCATTGAAATTGACTTCCATTGAGGATAACTGGTCAACCACATCCTAGAACTCACTCAAGTGATCCGTGGTAGACATACCATCTTTGTACCACAGACCTATCATCGCTCGGATCATGAAAAAAAAAATTACCCCGGTCTTCTTCGTGTACAAAGATTCCAGGTTCTCCCAAAGTATCATTAAGTGCTCTATACATGCAACATAATTGTACATATTCTCGTCAACGAACTGCCTGATATACCCACATACATGTATATGCTCAAAATCTAGTCTTCGGATTTATTACTGGGCCTCTCGACAGCAAATACCAGAAGATGCAACTTCTTGACAAATTACAAATCCTTCATCTTGCTCTGATAGTAGTGGTAGTTGGAGCTGTTTAGGTTTACCATGCGCACCGGCTTCGCGTCTAATATCTTCTTCTTGGTTTGATTGTCAACCCATGACACCAACTCCTTTGAACCTGGCTCTGATACCACTCTTTGGGAATGAAATACGAAAAATATTGCACTTTTTTTCTTTTCACTTGAAGGATAAGTTTTTCAACACCCCACCCACTTACTTTTCTAGCCCAAAACCAAATAGACTATGAGAGAACCAAAGAAAAGCATACTAATCAAACGTCAACAGTCATAAAATAGCCAAACGCAAACACAAAGTATTTTTACGTAAAAAATTCAGATGGAAAAAACCACGGGACGGCTAGATTCCAACCTTGAAAAGCCTCCACTATTGGAATAAAGAATACACTGACTCCTTACAAGCTTCTCACCGATCCAAACGGATCACCACAATATCTTGAAGAAGAAAATACGATTACAAGCAAACGAAGAATGAAGATGACTAGAAATAATTACCCAAAATCAATCTTCTCTTCGAACCGGCCGTCAATCCCCTCTTTCTCTCCCCAATAGTTGCAAAGCACTCTTGCCTCCTTTTGCAATGCTCTAGAAGTTCCTTTAGGGTTTGGAAAACCCTAATATATACCCCCTTATACAGCTACAATAAATCTAGACCACTAGATGTGATCCAATGGTGTAAAAAATACCCTTCCAAATTTGTACAGTCCGATGACTGAACTCGGCCCGAGTTCTGTACTTTTGAGCTAGAATAATTCTGGACTACAGAGACCAAACTCAGCCAGAGTTTGGCTGGAGACCGAACTTAGCCAAAGTTCGGCTGGAGACTGAACTCGGTCCGAGCTCTTTGTCTTCTTGATAGAAATGTTCAGTTCCAGTTTTCCTAGTTCTTCCGCTTCTCCGAATGACACTCGTCGCCTCCTCAAGCTTCTCTGACATATGGATGGCGCTCATCGCACTCCAGGGTGTTCTCCACATAGGTTGAAAATCCCACCCACTCCAACATTATGGACTATCATAGACCTAAATTATAGACTATCATATAATATGCTTAGGTTCACTGGCGGATGCACATGAAGACCACTGGGGGGCGGTGCCCCCAATGAAATTTGAATTTTTTTTACGTATATAAGGCACAGTATGTTGGGAGATTGTAGACAAAATTGTTATTGTTATTGTTTTACACATAGGAAAAGACCCTCATAAAAGTTCATAGTCAAATTATATTAATTTATGGAAATATATATTCTTTAAATATTCTAATTCAGATTGTCATCAACAAGGCTTTCTCATTATTGAAAAGTCTTTTTCCTCCACTTTTGAGTCTTTGACTCAGCCAATGAGCATTTAATGTCAAATTTCTCTTGTTGCAATTTACTATGTACGAGAAGGCACTGTTCTAAAAGGCGGTCTAGGGGCTTGATGATTATCTAGATTGCTAGTACAAACAAAGAAATACATTTCGTATCCTTTGGTGTATCGACTTTTGAAGTTAGCATTGATTTTGCCTCTGCAATAAATATTGTCAAGACGGATTTACGAAATCGAATTTGTGATCAGTTTTCAAATGAATGTCTTGTATGTTTCATAGAAAAAGAATTACTTAGTAGTATTACAAATGATGTTGTAGTTAAACGCTTTCAAAGTATGAAAACTCGTAGAGGACAAGTGTGAGATCACTGAGATGTAATACTTTATTGTATGAAAACTCGTAGAGAACTATTTCTACATTTTATACTAAAAATTATACCTTTGTTTGTGGTTGTTTAGAGTGGTATGTATGTTCAATTTTTAATTATGTACTTTGTTTCTATATGTTCAATTTTCTGAAGTGTAGTCTTCGGACCTCCTTATGATTGTGCCCCTAGTAGAATCTTATTCTGGATCCGTCACTACTTAGGTTGTTGCTTTGAAATAAATTTCATGTCTACCCAATATTCTTATGTGGATGATAGTTTGATGTTTTGTTCATGACTTTCGTGTAATAATTTTACAGTGAGTTGAGCTTTCTATTACCAGTGAGTCTGGTTCTCTTATCAGAAAACTTTTATTTTAGTTAAAGGTGGTATTTTTCATTGTTTCATTAAAAAGATAATAATGAAACATAAAATCCAATTAACCTATATAATAATTAAAAAAGAAAAAGTTCTAACATAAGCGTCAATCCTTCTCTGTAAAAACAGACGTCCTCAATTGTTAAGTACTCATCGTGTGTCACATTAGACAGTCTTCTTGTGACTCCAAACGCACTTTCTTGCTAATGCGACAATGCATAAGAAGATGATCAACACTTTCATATTCTTCTTGGCATAGCCCACATCTCTCACTGACATACATTTTTGTGCTTTTTTTTGTAAGTTTCACTTGTTAACATTGCATCATTGAGAACCAACCGTAGAAAACTATTTACTTCGGACAATGCGTTGATGATATTCCGAACCACCTTTCACTAAGAACCTCCAAAATTTAGAAAGTAGTAGTACATAAATTTACTGAAAAAAACCTGATTTATTCCATCTCCACATTTTTCTATTTTGATCCGCACTATAAAGACCAGTATCATCCAACATTCTTAATAGTTCTCCTTCCACTTCCCTCTCTGTATCACTAAGATCTCGTTTGGTTTGCAAAAAGAAAAAAAATTAATTTTTTTTTTTTTTTTCTTTAGAAAATTATAATTCTTATTCATTTTTCTTTTCAATGTTTGAAGAGGCCAAAAAAAATTTGAAGAAAAATTAATTCTCTATGGTGGAAAAGTGATTCCTTGTTTAGGTGGGGAGAATCAATTTTCTCTATATTTTTTTTCCCTATAAAAATCACTTTCCTTTCCACATATTTTCCTCTGACATCCAAATATAGGAAATGAATCATTTTTCTTTTCCAATACCAAGATCTTGCGAACCAAACAAGACCAAGTGTTCATGGAAATGCGGTTTCCCTCTCTGTATCATCCAACTTTCCAATTGAACATATCATATCTTAAATTTGTAAAAAAATTAGGGTCTAAACGCTAATTAACCCTATTCCCCCAACCCACCAACCCTACTTAACTAGTAGAATACCTTAGGCCAACAACCTTTCCATACAAAATTACACTCTAATAACTCATTTTGGAACTTGATAGAAAGATATTAATTAGACAATAAGGCTAAAGAAAACCTAATTAGCTCTTCTCCCCAAACAGACAAACAAGCATCTTCCTATTCAACATTTTCAACACTGGAGTTACCAACGATGATTCCAAATATTAAGGTCACATCAAGTTTGCATCCAATGCATCATCACCAAGATCCTCAATTATGTGGCACTTGCAATGTCAACAGCATCCCAACTGGGCTTCAAATGTTATGCATCTCTGATATTATCTGCAAATATGCACTCTCAACTTTTGTACTGCTCTGATTGTAAATATCTCACTTGCAGTCTACTTATAATATAAAAATATCGACCACAACCAACGTCACATGTGCGACTTAAATTATAATAGCGCACAGAAAATTACTTCCTATGCAACGTCAGAGTAATGCTTTTATCGACGTAATAATTGTTGTTGTCGTCTTTGGACAATTAAAGAGTTTCATATTCGCTATATCACCAAGTGAGTATCTCAATATAATACTTTGTATGAATTGAGATTTGCACATAGGATATGATGGGACACATAGATGCCATGTGAAAGTGTTTTATTAGAAAAAAAATAATTTAACTCCTTAATGAAAGCATTTATGTTTTTTGTCATGCTCTTTGAATTAATTATATAGGAGCTAAGGGCTTAGCGACTCGAACTCGAGCGCAAAGTGGCTTTTTGTGCACTTTGCACTTCATACGTCAGCATCGACGCTTGTGTGCATTTGATGCGCGAGTCGCATGCGCCGTTGCTAGCGTGGTTGCAAGCGCATGAGCTACTGCCCTGCTGGCATATGCGCGCAGAAGCAGTTGCGGCTGTGCTGTTGGGCGCATATGTGCAGATAGCGTGGTTAGCAAATTGCAGAATTTGGTGGTTATGGAAAGATATGGTCAGTTATTCAGATCCTCTTGTTGTGGAATTTGAATTAATTTGTGCCTATCTTTGTGGGATTTGCAATTAATTTCATATCTTTTCGTAACTAATGGACGGACATGCTTCTCTATAAATCTTTCTTTGTGCCTCCATTATGTACTACATCGAAATAGAGAGAGACGAAGAGAAAAGGTCTGCTGATGTTGCCATTGGAGTTCGGGGGTTCGTGCGAGTCCAAAAGAGGTGACAACGAGCGTTCCAGAAGTTCTTCGTGAACTTGTTGTTTCCTGAAAATAGATCGTGTGGGATGAATCTTGCTTTGAGCAACGGTGATCTTCATCACCCCAGCAAGCAGAGTTTCTTCTTCTTCTCCCTCTTCTTCTTTTCTTCTGAGAAGTTGTAACTTGTTTTGTCTGTCTGCAACTAAGATTACAAGGAAGAACAAAGATTGTTTTCTATTATTTTGTATCTATGATAGCAAATTATAATCATAATATTTTATTATATTCCTTCGTGGATATCGAGAATCATCAGAGAGGGAACTTTTATGTGAACCTCTGATCTCGACCACGCGTTCTTCCATCTTTGATCTAAGCCCCGGGAATAACAATCTCAAGCAAGATCCGAAAAGATGGAGAACAATCGTGCAAGTATTCTCGACACAAGTTTTAACAAACTTGAAAAGTTTTACGGGGAGTATTACAACGTCTGGAAGAGAAAGGTCACCCTCAATCTTCAACTCGTGAGCGTGGATCACGTGTTGACGGATCATAAGCCTGAAATTCTGGACCCCGATGATGCTACTGTTCGGGCGATTGCTACTTCAACTGCTGCGCAGAACAAGTGGAGGAGAGAGAACAGCCTCTACAAGTTGCTTATCTTGAACTCCATGGAAGATACTCTGGCGGAGTCGTACAGCAAGAAGGAACTTGCAATGGACATCTGGGAGTCACTGGAAAAACATTACAAGGAAGATGAGAATCGCAACAAGATCCATGTGACCGAGAAGGTCTGGAGGATGCGATTTGAGGACGATAAGACAATGTTGCCTCAAGTCAAGAAATTTCTCAAATTATGTCAAAAACTGGAGGATGACGGCATGGCCCTAGCATACGCGTTTGTCGTAGGAGGTACTGTCTCCAAGATCCCTCCTGCTTTGAGAAAATTTATCTCCGATATGCACTAGAAGAAGATAGAGGTCAGCCTTGATCAACTATTTCATAACATCCATGTTGAAGATGAGTTGAGGGCTCAAAACAAACTGGACACGTTGTCCAAGTAGTTGGCAAATGCCAACTTGGTACATGCTAGTGACTCCAAGGGGAAGCAGAAGGCTTCTCACTATAAGAAGAAGGATTTCAACCATCTGAAGGTGAAGTCGACATCGTTCAAGCCAAAGCCTAAGAATTATGGGACTTGTTTCAACTATGGCAAGAAATGACACTTCAGCAGAGACTGCAGATCCAAGCCCAAACAGAAAGAGCAATGTGAGCCTAACAAGGTTACCATGCTTGCGCAGGTTGTTATGGCTGGTGTAGACACTGACTGGTAGGTGGACATTGGCGCATCCTACCATGTTTGCTCAAAGAAGGAGTTGTTCCCCACTAATAAGCCTACATCTGATAATGTTATGGTGGCGAACAAGCACAAGCTGAAGTACTTGGGACTGGAACGGTGGTACTAAACCTGACTTCGAGGAAGTCGCTGACGCTTCAAGATGTGAAGTACGTATCGATGATTGCTAAGAATCTGGTCTCAGGAAGTCTGCTCTGCAACACAGACTTGAGGATGGACATCAATGATGGAAAAATGGTGATGTCCTATAAAGGAACATACTTCGAAAAGGCTTTTTGTACCGAAGGGTTCAACTTGTAACTCCGACTGAAATTGTTAATATAGTCTCTTCTTCTGGTTATTCTCTTGAGTTATGGCATAATAGACTAGGACATGTTTATTGTAAAAGAATAAACAATATGTCTAGTCTAGGACTTATATCCAAATATGGGGGTAAGGAGGTGGAGAAGTGTGAAGTCTGTGTGCAGAAAAAAATCACAAGAAAATTGTTCAAACAGGTAAACCGAAGCACGGATCTTCTGGAGTTGGTGCACTCAGATATCTGTGACTTCAAACAGTTCTCCAAAAAGGCCGGGATGAAGTATTTTATTACATTCATCGACGACTACTCGAAATACGCGTTCATTTATCTGCTCAAGTCTAAAGACGAAACATTCAAGATGTTCAAGAAGTTCAGGGCTGAGGCTGAACGTCAAACAGAGCAACAACTTAAGAGACTCATAAGTGATCGAGGCGGAGAGTTCATGTCTATTGAATTCACATTGTTCTGCAAAGAACATATAATTATCAATGAGACGACTGCTCTGTATTCTCCTTAATCAAATGGAGTAACTGAAAGGAAGAACAAAACGTTGACAAAGATGATGAACTTAATGATGTTGACTGCGGGTATTCCAAACTATTTTTGGGAAGAAGCTGCGCTGACGGCTAAGTTCATTCTGAACAGAGTGTCGTACGCAACTTTCGATATTACTCCTCATAAACTATGGTTCAAGGTCAGACCCAACTTGAATGTCATTCGAGTGTGGGGGTGTCTGGCGTATGTGAAGCTTTCGAACTTAAAGATTCAGAAGTTGGGGACGAAGACTACAAAAGCTATATTATTGGGATATGCTGAAAAGAGTTATGCTCGGAGGTTCCTTGATATCGAATCTAACTATATCATTGAATCTCGTGACACAGAATTCTTCGAAGACAAATTTGTAAGGCACAAGAATGTTATTATCGCATATATTCCGGAGAATAATGTGAGTGCACAGGAGGCTAACGCTTCCAATAAAGATGTAGTCCAAGAAAAAGTTTTTATTCCTGAGACAACGTTCGAACCAGAACTTGCAGAACCAAGAACGAAGCGGGTGAGGAGACAGAAGGACTTCGGAGACGACTTCGTCACCTATCATGTGGAAGCAAATCCTCTTACCTATGATGAGGCGATGAAGACCAGAGACGATATCTTCTGGAGGGAGGCTATAAATGATGAGTATGACTCAATAACCTCCAACAACACTTAGGTGTTGGTTGATCTGCCTGAAAGAGCTAAATCAATCGGATGTAAATGGATCTTCAAGAAGAAGATGAAGGCCGATGGAACAATTGACAAGTTCAAGGCAAGGCTGGTGGCCAAAGGGTTTTATCAGAAGCAGAAGATCGACTACTTTGACACATGCTCCAGTAGCGCGTATGACAACCATCATGATGTATGCAACAACTGCCACAAGTCCTGACATATGCAACAACTACCACAAGGCCTGATATAGCTTTCGCCATGGGGATGTTGTGTCGGTTCACGAGCAATCCAGGTGTTGAGCACTGAAAAGCTGTGAAGAGAGTGATGAGATATCTCAAGAGGACTCAGAAATATGCACTGCACTATAGCGGGTATCTGACAGTAGTGGAAGGCTTCAGTGATGCAAGCTGGTGTTCAAAAGTAGAGAGTGAAAGGTCCACAGGTGGATACATCTTCTCCATAGGTGGAGCTGTTATATCATGGAAGTCGAAGAAGCAGACAATGCTATCTCATTCCTCTATGAAATCTGAGTTCTATGAACTGGCGGCTGTAGCGGATGAAGCAGAGTGGCTTCAGGAGCTCATATATGATAGTACAGTGGTTGGTGTGTAGATTCTGTTGGTACCGATATACTGCGATAACCAGGAGACTGCAGCGGTGGCATCAAATGACCTCTTCAATGGCAAGAAGAGGATTGTGCGTCTGAGGCACAAGGCAGTGAATGATCTTATCAAGATTGGAGTCATTGTCGTGATTGATGTTCGGAGTCAGAAGAATCTGGCTGATCCGTTCACCAAGGGTCTCAAGCGCTAGCTGTTCGAGGACACAACAATCAAAATGGGCTTGAAGATATTTTAATATTGTCTTTGTAATTCTACTATAAAATTTTATACTATTAGTTCAAAGAGAAATCTACTAAGCATTTAGCATTTGGTTCAAAGAAGGATCATTGATTGGGAGAATATATGGAACAATGGGTAGTCCTTTGAGACATTAAGGGGTTACAGACCATGAACCATTGTTGTCTACGACTTGTTCTCTGATAAGAACAAGTCATGTGGGAGGATGGCATAGACGCCTTAATGAGTTCAAGGACATTTGGAATGTCCGGCGTGCTTCACAGGAAGCACGGTAGCACAACACTACAAAAAAGCAATGACTCCATGCTACAATGGGGTGACACCACTATGAGGTACCTCGATAGGGTAATGCCTCGACTTCGCGAGCAATGTCGCAGCGGCATAGCACCGCACATAGGCAAGTGGTCTAATGATGTAAGTCTGAAGAGTGGTAGGCAGCACTACAAAGAGGCCGGTGACCTCATGTTACATTGGTATGACACCATCAAGAGGTACCTAGAGAGGGTAAAGTCTCGGCTACGCAAGCCATGTCACAGCGGCGTAACACCGCAAGGAAGCGCAAGGCTTCATGCTGGGTAGTTTTGCGCTATAAAGAGGCCGAGATCTCATGCTACAGTGGATGACACCACAATGAGGTGGGACCTCGACTTTGGGCCATGTCATAGCGGAGTAGCGCCGCAAGGAAGCACAAGGCTTCATATCAAGGAATCTTTAAAAGAACTCATCTATAGTATATGGAAAGAGATACAGGTCGTCTCTTGAGGGAACACTTGTAGACGCCCAATATACATACACCGAAACCAGGCATGCACATGGCCTTTAATGTGCATATGGAAGCACAACTGATGTCATTGTGTGAGTGGGAAGAATTACAGCTATGGTGCAGAATTCAAGGCCTAGTCCATTCTTGGATCGTACTGTTATTTGACACATGCGGAAAGATTCAAGTCGAAGCGACATCTATCCTAATGCATAATTGGCAGTCACTATGAGGAACACTCAACCCATATATTGAGATATGTAGAAAATTGTTGGTATTTTTGCCTTTGGACTAGTAAAGATAGTCTCACATTGGCTACATCACCAAGTGGATATCTCAATATAATACTTTGTATGAGTTGAGGTGTGCACATGGGGTATGGTGGGGCACATGGGTGTCATGTGAGAGAGTTTTATTAGGAGAAAAAATGATTAACTCCTCAATGAAAGTATTTATGTTTTTTCTCATGCTCTTGGAATTAATTCCATAGGAGCCCAAAGGGGCTTAGCGACTCGGACTCGGGCTCGGACACGGACTCGGACTTAATGGCGCAAAGTGACGCTTTGTTGGCACACTTCGCACTTAGCACGTCAGCATCAGTTCATAATGTGCTCGGTTATGCACGAGTTACATGCGTCGTTGCTAGCATGGTTGCAAGCGCAGGCGCATGTGCCGTTGCATGAGCGGGTGCTGAGCGGACGCATGTGCGGCTATACGCTGTTGCGCTGCGGCGCGCATGGACGCATAGGCGCATGAGCTGCTGCGCTGTTGGCATATGCGCACAGGAGTAGTTGCGGCTGTGCTGCTGGGCGCAGATAGCATGGTTAGCAGATTGTAGGATTTGGCAGTTATGGAAAGGTCTATTATTCATATCCCTTTTTTTGGGATTTGAATTAATTTGTGGCTATCTTTGTGGGATTTGCAATTAATTTTATCATGTATTTTCGTAACTAATGACGCGGCCGGGCTTCTCTATAAATACTCTCTTCGTGCCTCCATTAAGGATTACTTCGAAATAGAGAGACGAAGAGAGAAGGTATGCTGTTGTTGCCATTGGAGTCCAGGGGGTTCGTGCGAGTCCAAAGGAGGTGACAACGAACGTTCCAAAAGTTCTTCGTGAACTTGCAGGTTCCTGGAAACAGATCGTGTGGAACGAATCATGCTTTGAGCAACGGTAATCTCCATCACCCCAGCAAGTAGAGTTTCTCCTTCTCCCTCTTCTTCTGAGAAGTAACTTGTTTTGTCCGTCTACAACTACGATTGTAAGGTAGAACAGAGATTGCTTTCTTCCTTTCTTTTTTGTATGTGACAACAAGTTGTAATCAGAATATTTTATTATATTTTTTCGTGGATATCGAGAATTATCAAAAAGAGAACTTTTGTGTGAACCTCTAATCTCGACCACGCGTTCTTCCATCTTTGATCTAAACCCCGAGAATAACAATAATAAAATATGAAAATGAAAGAGGCAAAAGCAGCAGGGTATCCAATCTTGGTTTTTTGCAAAAGAACTCTTAAAACGGTTCATTACATGTTGCATTTGTTACAACAATCTATCCACTAAATCATTATGACAGATGAATACACATTGCAGCAATGGGAAGCCAAAAATGTTCCACAATATGCGCCCAAAAAAAAAATGTTTCTTCAAGAAGTTTAAACAGACTCTCCCCTAAGGCTAGATTTCTCAATTTTGAGGGAATAGTTTGGCATCAGAGGGGGCACTACAGGCAAACCATTAAAGAAATGGGCATTTAAATCATCATCAGCTGACATATGTGGTTATATATTCTTCTCTTCTACAACTTCAGCAAAATGCAATCGACTCAACTGATACCCTTCAAAGAGCTCAAGGAAAAAGCTTGACGTTCCAGATTCAAGCAGGCATCGTTTTGCCAGTAGAGGAGGGAGTGGCTTGTTTATTAGTGTTGGCACTGCTCTCTGCAGAAAGATCATGTTCATATACCTTGTTGAAACCAAGTTCTGACATGTCTTGTTTGGCCATCAAGTTTCTGAAGACGGATAACATGAATTTGTATCAGAATCACAACATTTCCACTATAAATCATGTTGTCAATCGCATAAAAGAAAAATTGATAAATGCAGCTCAATTTCCAATATTAACAGGCTGTTAAGTCTGAATTTGCTATGTTTGATCTGAAACAAGCCTCATCTACAATGTATTCAAATGTTTTCATGCAGCACCTAATGCTAGACATATATAGCTTTTGTAAAAAAACAATATTCGCAACATCAGAATTGGTTTTGCGGCCTTCGTATGAGTATATCGGTATTGACAGTTCTGGCTGTTTTAGATCGTAGTATCAGGTTCTTCGTTTCAGAATGCCAAAAATGATAGAAAGTAGTTTAAAAGGCTAAAAAAATATATGATACACTTAGACAATTTAATATATTATATGTTGTTTCTTGTTAATTTTAAATGGAATAATATTCCGCCTGTACTAAATACTACTGTTTATTCACTTGCCTTTAGACATAGGCCACAACAAAAAGTTCTGAATGAAATAATATTAATACGGATAATGTAGTAAATTTATAAATATACAACGACAAATGGTAACGATTATTGAATTTCATAATTCAATTTGATTATCTATTAATGATTGGTTTGGACTATTTTATTCTTTCAATTGAATCGAATTAATAAGGAATCTTATCACCATTGTCAATGTTTGACACAACTAAATCATTGTGTGAGACTATTTTTCCATTATTCTATCTTCGTTCAATTTTTCTTTGCCAAATTGATCAGAAAAGAGATCCCAAAGTCAATGTCGGTTGGTATCTGTAGTGGTCGGTATTTGATCGGGACATGCCAAAACCAATACGTATCAGCCGTATCGTATTCGTATTGGCCGGTGGTGTGAACTATGAGAACATATGAGGGCAATGTATCACTATGAGGTCATGTTTCGTAACTAATTCTTTTTCTGATATTATCTTGTTTTCGTGTTTGGCCTTCAGTCAAGTTTCTGAAGAGAAACATGACCTTGTATCCCAATCACAACACTCTCCAAACTAAATAATAGACGTTACCCAAATACTCCTATGCAACGCCCTAGCTTTAATATACCTTTCTGGGTAAAATCAAGTAATCTACCAAACAACCAATCTTTTCTTTTTCTTTTGTTTACGTTCTTCCAGTTTGTCATCATCCTATAAACAGGACATTCATATGCCAAAGCTGACAAGCTAATGGTTGGCATGCACAAACCTTTCCATACGGCATTCCAAGTACTTTTTTGATAAGTGTCTACATTTTTCTGACTGATAGCCTGATGATTTCAGGCAGGCAATGTATTCCTTCTTATCCTGTTCAACACAGCAATCGTCCATAGTGAGATAAAGAGGAAGAAGATAAGGTGAATATCAATATTTGAAAAAACCCGAAGATAAGCAATATATGAAAATATCTCAGTGATACCACTAGTCATACTTATGGAGAAGGATACTTGCTTGCAGACCTCAAGTTAAATTCTAAACTAAGAAAAGTCTAGGAATATATGTGGAAGGTTCAGTGATTCTACCAAGTCACATTCATGGAGGTGATCCAAAGGAAATACACCTTTTTCTGGGGGAACAGGTCTTGCTCCTCTATTTCCACCAAATGCTCCACCTATAAATGAAATTTTAGTTTCAGAGATAAGGGGTGCATTTGCAGTTACAATTGCATGTTATTAATAATTGTTGCATGAATTTACTTTAGCTAGTAGACATACACATTCAGTAAGAACTAGAGTATAGTGAGCTGAGTAGCAGGGAGTAGTGTAAATGCAACTAGACTATTAACTTCATGTGTAACTGAACAGAGTTTATGGCCACCTGACTAATGAGCAGTACTAGTATAAGAATTACATAATAATTTAAACAAAAGTTGAATTATCAAGCAATGGCAATAAGACTGTACGACTGAAATATTACATAATATAAGTACTTATCATTAAAAAGACATAACATCTTATCTACTACTTCTCTTTATATAGTACACTATGTTGTCATGGGGCGACGCCTAGGCGCGCCTAGGCGGCCAGGTCAGGGGGAGCTCGTCTCGACCCGAGGAGAAAATGTTTGTGGCAGTCGACGGGCGCTTAGGCGCACCTAGGCGGACGCCTAGAGACGACCCGGAGAATTTCAGAGGCGCGCCTAGGCGGTCAGTTGGTCATTATCAACTCTTAGTTCAAACAAAATTTAAGTGTATATATATTAAGCCATGTGACACTTTTTAACATAAAATTTACTGTAGCGAAATAAATTTATATTAAATTCATGCAAACGAAACAAGTTTGCAAAATTTTGAAAAAAAGACATAGTCCGTCAACAGTGTTGGGGGCCACTTGGTTCGGTTCGGTTTGTTTGGGTTTGTTTGGTTGGTTTTAATTAGTTATGTTTTAGTTTTATTTATTTAGTTTTGTTTCTTAATTAGATTTAAGAAAATATATTTTAACGAAATAAAATTAAAATAAATTAGAGCATCAAAATTTAGAAATATATTTTAACGAAATAAAATTAAAATAATTAGTTATGTTTTGGTTTTATTTATTTTGTTTTGTAATTAGATTTAAGAAAATTTATTTTAACGAAATAAAATTAAATAAAATAATTGTAAAGAAAAATTAGAAAAAAAAATTAAAAAAAACGGTTTGATTTATTTAGAAAATTGTAAAAAAATGTTACTAAAAGAAAAAAACGGCTATTGCAATGTTTGATAAGAAAAAATCAAAATCCATAGATAAAAAAATGATGGCTGAAATTGTTGGCTAAAAAAACTAAATAAAAAAACTAAATCCAAAACAAAACCAAATAATCAAACAAAACCAACCAAAACAAACCAACCAAAACCAACCAAAACAAACCAACCCAAACCACCCAAAAGAACCCGTGGGCCCCACACCCAATTTCCGCCATTTGGGTGGGGGGGCCCACAGATTCTGTTGGGTGGTTTGGGTTGGTTTGTTTTGGTTGGTTTAGTTGGTTTGGTTTGATTCTTTATTTTGTTTTATTAGTTTTTTCATAATAGACAAAATAATTAATTTAAATTTTTCTAATTTTTTTTGGAGGTCGAAACATCGTTTTAAATCCGTGGGCCCCCACGTCCAATATAAATTTATTTCACTACAGTAAATTTTAAATATTCAAAAATAAAATTACCGAAAGTAAAATTTGGAGGTCAAAACATCGTTTTTTTACGATTCTAAAAATTTGGAAAGTCCGTCAAACGGTGAAACGGTTTATCCCATAATACTTTTCCATACGATCATTTTGGCAGAAACTGGACCTTGTTTCGATCTCCCAGTCAAAAGTTATGATACTTTAAAGTTTTAAAATTTATATTTTTGCATGTAACATATGCGTCTCGCTTCGGATAAATTTTTTTTCTACATGATTTGTGTTACTCTCGTCGAAAACATACAAATCGACTTATTATTTAACGAAAAACGAATTCAAAATAAATAATTATGGCCGTTCGAAATCTGTTCGACGGCAGACGTAATATTCTTACGACTTATTATTAAACTTTTATGCTGTAGATGAAATTTATACAATTTTGATGCTGTGGAAGCAAATTTTCGAAAAAAATATTTCTAAATTTTGATGCTCTAATTTATTTTAATTTTATTTCGTTAAAATATATTTTCTTAAATCTAATTAAGAAACAAAACTAAATAAATAAAACTAAAACATAACTAATTAAAACAAACCAACCAAACAAACCCAAACAAACTAAACCGAACCAAGTGGGCCCCCACACCCAATTTCCGCCAACACTTGTTGGCCCCACTTTAATTTTTTTTTTTTTACCTACGTGTACAGCGGTTGTGTTTTCCGCCAACACTGTTGGCGGGCTCTGTCTTTTTAAAAAAAATTGCAAACTTGTTTCGTTTGCATAAATTTAATATAAATTTATTTCGCTACAGTAAATTTTCTGACTTTTTAATCAACTTGGAGAATAGATTATTGTTGAATATCACATAAATCAGCTAATATATTGCTTATGCATGTTCTTATGTAGAATTAAATAATAAAGGAAGCAATGATGAAGATTAGAATAATGGATACTTTCGAGCTATTGTTCCTTCTCTTTCTATTTAGTATTGTGAACTTCTCTTTTTCACTGAAATTATTATGTAATTTAACTATTTTCAAGTGTTCCTAACAAATTGTTTTAGTAAATAAACAAATCATTTACTAAGAATAAAATAAAATTATGGAAAAAAACTGAGCGGACGCCTAGGCGCGCCTAGGCGAGACGGGTGGCTTGTCGCCTCGCCTCGCCTAGCGCTCAGTACAACATAGATAGTACATGAATATATTAAATAAAATCATGTAGTGATGAACCAAATCCCTGATTGTGCCACCAAGACCACTAGCATAAGGTTGATGCATGCTTAAATAACACGATGGTAGATGCATGTACAGTACCAGCCAGTAGTACTGAACGTTGGGTTCCTTTCTGTAGGCAATTGCCCTTCAGCAGTTGGCAATACTCACACCCCAGGATGCAGCCAAAAGCATCCCAACAAGGCTTAATCAAAAGAACATATGCTCATGCTGGCAGCATCTATTGCTCGATGCAAGTCTACAAGGACTCGAGGTGCATCCTCAGAAATAATGCACAAAGGAAATAAGACCGTTGTCTTTTATTTCTTTAAATCAACCAATGTTATCTAGTGTAAAAACATTCCTGAGCATATATTCAAGAAAGTTTGCATGCAGAGAAACTAGAAAAGCACAATAAAATTCATTTAATTTTGATACTCCATGCACCCAAAATATCTGTCTGTATTTTGGCAAATGCTACGTAATTAATGGTGATGATATGGCAGATCATGGGAGAGCCTTGTGCCAATCAAAGTACAATTTCAAAATAATAATTGGTTACATCAAATATGACAAAATAATGGGATAAAGTCTAATTTTAATTCCAAAATCCTTATGACAAAAATCCTCAAACGATTTGTTAATAAAAGCGCCAAAACAAGACCATCAGCAAAGCAAGAATAGAAGCCTTTCCTCATGTCACACAAAGCTCTGAACAACAATTAAGGGCCCTAAAGCATACCGATTGATCATTTTTTTTAAACGGGTATAATATCTTTTTACCGTCTTATAAGTGGATTTTGGTCAAGTAATGGCTGGGCTATAGGAGTACTGATGTAGAAATAGTCATGTACTCTGCTTTTTATTTAATTTGGTTAGTGGATGCTTGCCAAATTTAGGGAGGTCACAGGCTGTCTCAAGGTAGGTCATTAATCGTTAAAAAACTATTTCTTCATGGACCTAATTGTCTTCATTATTAGAGTGAGTAAACTTTGTAAAGTCCGGGGCAATGCACCAAAACCAATAGAGTTGTTTTGATAGTTGAGAGTTATATATTTACATTATTCTGACACGCCTCCACAGGTTGAACCCCATTTTTTAAGAGAGTTGTATCCACGCAATGGTATGTTTTTCTATAAAATGTGCACCATAGGAGAATTGAACACCAGTTGTTCTGATATCATGTTAAAGTCCATGTGACGACACCAAAACTAGAGTTCTAGTAAGGGTTGATATATATAAAATTTGCACCATAGGAGATTGTATGATGTATTAATGTGTGACATTAGTCAATGCGGATTCTTGCATACATGAATAACTGAATGCTTCTAAGTTTTTGTAAGTTTAATTAGGGGAATAGCATTGTTATGCAAGATTCAAACACATGGTCCTCTTATGTTAGCATACATGAATAACTGAATGCTTCTAAGTTTTTGTACACTTGTGACCACAATAAACATCTGACTATGAAGACACCTAAAGTAGGGAAGCCAAAGTGTAATTAAACCTACTGTAGTGCAAGCCGGTTCATGCAGGAGCTGAAGTTAACACATATTTGAGGCATGGAGTATTAGTTGGCTAGGATACCCCACTATCATGTTTAGACTAACCCTCATTAAATAAATCAATGCCCCAACAAAAGACTTTATAATTACTTATATTATTCAAACATCATCCTAATAATATTCGGAATTTGTAAATTTTAAGTTGAAACTGTATACTTTGTCTGGTTAATTTATGAGTAGTTAAAAATCAAAGTAGTCAAGTGAAAGACATTGTCAGTCTCCTTGAAATATGCAAACTTTATGCTTTGTTACTATTAATAGAAATAATTGAAGTAAATTTTGGTATCGGTGAATAATGGACTTTTATACGCCTTTCATGTATAGATATGGGATAGCAGGGTTGTACATGCTTACTAGATGTAAATTCTGATTGCATGTCGATTGTAAATATAATTCTCTAATAAGGTATCCTGAACGCATTATCGTGATATTGCAGGTAAGTGGGTTATCCTACTTAGTATTTTACATGTATTTTCTTATTATAAAAATCTAAGTCTGGTATATGATCGATGTACACTCGTGTTGGACAACATGTGGGTGCTTCCTATTATACTTCTATTTGACTATTTTTTATACATTGTTGCATCACTTCTTGATTAGAAAAGAGAATAGACTTATACATGCACACATCTCATGTTTGTGTGAGTCTTATTTTTACATGTTTTTGTGTGGGACATGTAGTTGAGTTATTTTGAGACATGTTAAAGTGTGTGGGTAGTGGCCATTATGTTAAGTCTAGGATTTCAGTGGAGACCTGTATACGAGAAAGGCATGTTGCATCACCAGATCACCTTTTAGATGTACCATTATGTTTCCGTACATATTATCTTAGACCTACCTAGGAAACTGGTATTGGCTGACTAGAAATGGAGACATGTTAGCATGTTAGTGTTAGTGCATGGCTAGAAGAATGCATGACACTGAATCTTGATGCATGCCTAGTACATATAATAGATTTTTTAACTGTTTTGACATAATATATCATGTTAGTTTCAACCCTTTTGTGTATGTCCATCATATTATACATTTATGCATGTTTGATTGACATAATATATCTTGTTAGATTTTTTTTTTAACTGTTTTGACATAATATATCATGCTAGACAGGATTCTCACTTATGAGTTGTGAAATGCTCATCATTTATTCCACACATTATTTTTGATACATTGATTTGTTGTGCAAATTGAGCACATGGACCGTTCGAGATCTTAGTGCCTTCAGTTAGTGCTAGCCTTATCCTTTTAGTTAGTTCCATAGATGTGTTTTCTTAGTCTTTGTTTTTATAGAACTTTTAGTGGAGATGAAATAATTTTAGTCCGTTTGGGAAGAGTGATATGGTACGTAGGGAGGTAGAAATCCAGTTATCACAATGTTTATGTAGAGAGGCCTAGCAGGAAATTGCGGTCATTTGCATGCTGCCCATTTATATGTTCAAATTTGAGGTGTGAGTCAGACCGTGTGACACCATACGCCTCATCTAAAACCTATATCTGGATTAAACCCTAAGCCTAGAAGCCATTGACTACCAACCCCAAAACCTTAACCCTAATTATGTCCAAACACTAAACCTTACTTTAGATCTTCTTCCTAGCTGCTATAACTCACCAAAACTCTAGGGTTGTAGAGGGTTGATTTATATATTCATATTATTCTAACATACCCTGCAGGTGAAAGGCCCATTTTAGGCAGAGATCTCAATTCATGTAGCGGCTATGGTTCAGGTCATTTGTGTTCTCTTTCAAGTCAAAGGCACATTTTTCCACTACATTTATATAATTGTGTTCTCTTCCCTATTATATAATTGTGTTCTATTCCATCTAAGAGCAAATTAAATCTTGCTATCTAAGAACAAATAAGGGAAAAATCAATTAGGAGATTAATCATTTTGGAATTATTTTAAAAAAATAAGACATAAATCAAATATATTTAGAAGTGTTACCTGATGCATGAGGGAAAGAGAGAGACGCACGACCAAGGAGACTCGGAGAGAGGAGCACACAAAAAGAGAGTCCATTTTTTTACTGTTTCTAATATATATATATATATATATATATATATATATATATATATATATAAAATTCTATTTTACTTTGAGTGGGGTCACATGACCCCACTTGCCCATGGCTGGATCCGCCAATGCCCTAGAGGTTTGTTTCTTCTAGTTGGAATATATAATATTTAACCCTCAACTCGCAAATACAACTTTGGAGTTATGGTGCAATGTAAGGATCTTTAACATTTGGTATCAGACAATATTATTAAGGTGCAAGAGACCGCAAGGACCAAAAAGACTCAGCAGGAGCCTCAAGATGAAAATTAGGGGTGTATAGTGGGTAACTTGAGACAAGCTTGTGGTTTATCACTTATTATTCTGTCCTAATTGGAAAGATAAATGTACCAAGTATCACATGTAAATTCTACATTGAGAAGTTTGAGAGGTCAACATCAACAAAATGAAGTGTTCGATCAAGAAATAGTTGTTAGGAAGGTGAAATTCACACACACACGCGGAAGGGAAGGGGGGGGGGGGGGGGGGGGGGTTGTAAAGTGAGAAAGAGGGAGACTTGCATATTGACGCATGGCAGTGGACGTGAGAGTCAGAGATGTAGATGAGAAGATGAGAAGACGGTTTGGGTCAGGTCATAGTTAACATACGGTTGGTTGAAGTGACCGTCTAAGGAAGTGAGGAGACGAAAATCTCAAATTGCCTATGTGGCCGACCACGGCTGAGAGGCAGGTCTCTTAATAACACTAGTGTATCAGAGCAATCTCGGTTCAAAGTTCAAATCCCTCTTGCATGATCTACTTGACATGTTGGAATAATAAATTTTTAACTCTCACCACAACTCTAAATTATGGCGCATTGGCAGGGTCTTTAACACTGGTCAGTTCTAAGAGATTCGTATTGTTTGTAAACATGGATTGGTTTTAGGTACGACTAATATAGAAGTGGATAATGACGATCTCTAGGATTTATCAGTTTTCAGTAGGAAATGGTTGGCATGTATTATAATCTACCAGAATCATCATAGCATACGCATTTTACTGTTTGAAGATCGATTAATGGCTTATGACTTAGTCCGACAAATGGGCTTCACTATATTTCCAAAAGCTATGCAAATGGAGATATCTCCCAAGTCGAGCATGCACGAGTTTTAGAAACATAATTTTCAGATGGTATGAAATTTTCACAACATGATACCCACAGAACATTTGACATTCTCGATCAATCTGATATATGGGCTTTAGTTCCAAAATCTAAAGGCACTGCACATATAGCACATATTATTTATAGTTATATTCAGCCACCACGAGCTTTAAAAGCCAAATTTCAGGTAAATGTCGATATAATATTAATTAGAACCTCAAGCTTTTGAAGAGTGTTGAAGCATTGGCGTAAAGACTACAGTTGTTCTAAATGTTTTGCATGAGCACACCTAAACAACTTCATGTGATGGCTTGTCAGGTGGGCATCGCTAATCTAAGGAAGCACGGGCAGTCAAAAAAAAATCAGTGTCATCGAACACAAATCGTACTCAACTCAGGTCCTTCAATATAGACTAGGTTACAAGGGGCATGACAAACCCTGTGTCCAGTCCGTGTCACAATTAATCAAACGATGCATAACCAACATTTAGAAATAATGGAAGAAACGAAATGAATCCCAATGGCTTTAACATGAGAGGACTTGCCTGCACTCATCTGTAGGATCGAAGCTTCAAAAAAAAATATTAGGGTTTCTTCGGTTCGGTCCCTACAATCAGCAGATACCCACAAGTTTAGTACTTAGGGAAAATCTTTCTACAATAAAAAAATGAGAAAATTGGAATTAAAAGTTTAGCATTTTTGTATATAACATCATAATAGCAAAAAAAAAAAGTTCAAATCTTTCCGTTCATTTACACATTAAGTAGAGGGAAAAAGAAAACAAGGAGAATATTAGGGTTACCAGTTATTAGAGGTGAGAAAGAAATAAAATATAATGGGAAATTAGGGTTTTAGCGGGACGGAGGGAGGAGGAAGGCGGAGAGAGCTGGGTCCAGTAACCCCGTCCGGATTACCCGAAATCTCGATATTGGATCGGAGTGTTATTCACACGGATTTGCCCCTAAAAATTCCCAAAATAACGGATTTGCCCTCCTACGATTTCCAACTACTCTCCTGCAATATTATTTTCCATGCGGGAGGTACGATTACTAATCATGTCCGTCCAAACTTCCGCATAAACTCTCACAACCGTCGGATAAACCGAACTCAAGAAAATGAAACATTTATTAGATTTTTTTCTTTTCCTTTTTCTAATCTATCCTTTGAAAACTAGAAGATCTAGACCGTCCAATTTGGGATCTACGGATAGCATCGACAACTATGGCGAAGGAAAAACGGTGGCCTTGGTCAATAGGAAAGAAATTCGTTAATGTTGTCTCTAAATTAGAGACATTTTATTTTTCTTCAAATTTTAGTGTTTTTCTTTTATGCTCATGAAAATTTTGGATGAAATTTTTTTGACCTAAATTTGAATTGAATTTTGCATCTTTCAAATTTATTTTCTACCTTCAAATTTTAGTTTGTTGGTTATTTTTTATAGATGTCCTAATGAATTTTTTGATGCAAAATTGCAATTTATTTATTTGGTCGACTGGTCGATTGGATTATAGCTAATTGTGTCCAAGTTGGCATCTTTTAGGTGCCCACGTGAATACTTGGTTACAATTTGTTTACATGTCCTTGTGTTAGTTCATCAATTTCAATTACAAGATTACTTAAATCTGAAAATTATTTAAGCAAAATTGTAAAAAAATTAATCATACAGATGCGCATGTGATAATTGGTTACCTTTTGTACCACTAAGGGAGTGGTAATACCAATAAGGAAAGGGAGGAGTATGGGTGGGTTTGAATTCCAAAATAATTAAATTGGAGGGAATCTCTTGGTGCTAGGAAGGGGATTGTCATTAATGACCGACCTATTCCTAAAAAAATTGCTAAAGTTTGCTTGGATCGTATATAATTTTAGTATTGGTTTGTATAATATTTGCAACTTTTTTGTAGGAATTATTATTTGTTCATATAAATTTTCACTATGTCATAATCTAATTATTTAAATTTGTGGGTCTGTTTGATGGATTTTATGATACAAAGTTTTACAGTCGAGTTGGCATATTTGAGGGTTTAACAACAGCAACAACAACAACAACAACAAATTTTTTATTCCCTTAGGGTTTTAGATAAGAGAAGATATATGCGATGTAGACTCATACATTTGTCGATAAGGAAGAGTGCTAAGATAGTAAGTAAATGAAGCACTAGGACTAGAGGTAGTAGGATTGAAGCTTTAAAGAAGTATATGATTCTTGTTAGTGTTACAGAGAACATGGCCTTTAAGAGAGGTGGATGGAAGAAAAAGATTCAAATAACATATCTTTTAACATGTCCACTTCTATTTTGTAGGTTTTTTATTTAGGTTTGCTAGGTGTTACTTGAAAGAGTTATTATGTTGTAATTGGGAGGAATTGTTTTTTTCTCGTTAGTTTGTTAAATGAGATTATCAATACGAGTTATTTGGCTAAATGGTAGTCATTGAGAAAGTGAAGTTTGGCGATGGAGAGTAGGAAAAAAAGTAGGAGAAGAGAGAATATGAGAAAGGAGATTGCAAGGGCCTTAAACCCTAGGTTGCATCTCATGTCTATTTATATTGATATGCAATACACCCACAATTACTATTATACCCTTATATGATAAATAATAAAATAAAATAACTCTAACACCCTCCCTCAAGCAGGAGCATATAGATCAGAATGTCCAGCTTGCTACATAAATCAGAAAATGGACCACGAGCAAGTGGTTTGGTGAGGATATCACATAATTGATCCTCTGACCGAACATAAGAAGTGACAATTTGTTTCTTCAACAACAAATCACGAACAAAATGATAATCCACCTCGATATGCTTCGTGTGCTCATGAAACACCGGATTACTTGCGATAAACATTGTCGACTGATTATCACAATACATCTCCATCGAAATATGAATCATAATCCCCATTTCATGAAGAAGAGACTGCACCAATATCATCTCAGAAGTTGTATGAGCCATCGCACGGTACTCGGACTCTGCACTAGAACTAACCACAACATTCTTCTTCTTACTACGCCACGTGACAAGATTGTCACCCACAAACGTACAATAGCCAGAAGTAGACATATCACTGCGATTGTCTGCCCAATCTGCATCACTAAACCCAGTCACCGTAAGCAACTAGGAAGGTTTGTACAACAAACCCATTCCAGGTACACCCTTCAATTATCGAAGAATGCGAGAGATAGCCTCCCAAAGTGGTTGCCGAGGGGCATGCATAAACTGACTAACTACTCCAACTGCATATGTGATGTCTGGTCGAGTAATAGTAAGATATATATAAGTTTGACAACCAAACGTCTACAATATCCAACATCCTCAAATAACTCTCCCCTTCAGCATCAAGCTTGTCATGATAATCCAAAGGAGTCTCAACTGGCCGACACTTCAACATCCCAGTCTCGGAGAGCAAGTCTAGAACATACTTGCGTTGTGACAGATACACACCCTTCTTAGATCGAGCAACCTCGATTCCAGGAAAATATCGAAGAAGACCCAAACCCTTAGTATGAAACTGACGACTAAGGTAGGCCTTCAAGTCCACAATCCCAGCATGATCACTTCCAGATATAATATCATCAACATAAACAATCAACACGATAATACCTGTTGAGGAAGAATGGCAAAATACTTAATGATCTAACGTGGTGCGCCGAAAGCCATACTGAATGAGAACTGAACTTGTCAAACCAAGCACGTGGTGATTGTTTCAGTCAATATAATGCTTTCTTCAATCGACTTACGAGTTTTTCATTTCCTGCTACAACATATCCCAGTGGTTGATCCATATAAACCTCCTCCTGTAAGTCACCATGCAAGAAAGATTTTTTATGTCCAGCTGATATATAGGCCATTGGTGATTAGCCGCCACAGAAATAAGATTTCGAACTGAATTCAGCCGAGCCACTGGAGAGAAAGTCTCCATATAATCCACACAATATGTCTGGGTATATCCTTTGGCAACCAACCGTGCCTTGAGGCGCTCAACAGAACCATCGGGGTGATACTTAACAGTGTACACCCATCTACAACCCACTGTCTGCTTTCCGACAGAAAGTGATGTAAGCTTCCAAGTCTGATTTTGATGTAAAGCATACATCTCATCATCAATTACACTTTTCCAACCAGAAGATGACATAGCCTGCTTGTAAGTTTTGGGAATGGAAATAGAAGACAATGAAACAACAAATGCATGAAAAGATGATGAAGCACGGTGTAATGAAACATAGTTAGAAATAGGATGCTTATTCTTTGTGGTACAAAGACGTTTTCTTTTTCTGAGAGCAATAGGAAGATCATCTGGATATGTGGTGATGGGAGCAGAAACCTCAGGCAGGAAAGATGATTTATAGGCTTGTCATGAAACCTATATGTCCAGCTGATATATAGGTCGTGGTGGTAGAGACTGGTCGTGGTAGTGGCCGCGGTGGTGGTGGTGGCCGTGGTCAACCACGGAAGTGTAACTATTGTGGAAGACTATTGTTGGGACAAGTGGGGCAAACTAGAATATGCACATCAAGTGCATGATGAAAATATGCAGTCCCAGGTCACCACTTATGCTCCCAGAGATGATACTTTGGGTTACAATCAGACTTCAACGTCTGATACCTAATCTCCATTTGAACAGATACTCCAAAAGTTGAACGTGCTTGCTAGTACCACCTCCCAACCTACTGCAACCATGGCACATATAGGTAATCCTGCTTTTGTGGCAACCCAGTCACCATCCACCTCTTGGGTCATCGACTCAGGAGCAAGCTCTGATACCAAACGAAGTTTGGAGATAGAAAGGAGAAGGAAAAAAAGTAGGAGAAAAGATAATATGATAAAGGAGATTGCAAGGGCCTTAAACCCTAGGTTGTATCCCATGTCTATTTATATTGTTATGCAATACACCCACAATTACTATTATACCCTCATATGATAAATAACAAAATAAAATAACTCTAACAGAGAAAAATGTTGGGATCCAGTCTCATTTGAGTACTCGGACAGTCTAGATACAGAGGGACCGAACTCGACCCGAATTCGGTCCCTAGTCGAGTTTGGTCGGAACTTGGTGTGTTTCATTCCAGAACATTTTGGCAAGAGGCCAATCTAACTCAAGGCTAAGTTCAGTTCGACGGGGGCTGACGAGTTTTGAATTTTAATCAGCACCATTTGTTTCATGCGGACGGCCATGATTTGTGCTGGGCTATTTTAGGATTTCATATGACCTAAAATAGGGTTTTTCAATCTATTTGTACGTGTTGAGATTGGAGGCATAAGTAGAGCATACACTGAAGATTCGAGGGTACTTGTCCACAAAAAATCTAAGAGAAAGTCACACTTTGCTTTTAGGGCTCGCCACAAGACAGCAGAATGAGAAGATCTGTTCGGGGAGTCGTCATGCGATGATTCCATTTGCTTACGTCGGACATTCTCGTTCAACAAACTACTTTTGACTGCCTCTATCGTGACAACTCCATCAGGTGCTGAGTTGTACACTGATACCACCAACGTCTTCCATCTTTCTGGCAGAGAACTCGAAAGTAGCAGGGCCTGAAGCTCATCATCAATCACCATCTTCATCGTAGATAGCTGATTGATAATATCCTGAACCTCGTTCAGATGTTGTGCCACCGAGTCACCCTCCGTGTACTTCGAATTGACGAGTTGGTGAATAAGAAATACATTGTTGTCAGCCATCTTCCTTTCGTATAGCAAATGCAACTTCTCATATAATGATTTTCCCGAACTCTCCATAGACACGTGGTGAAACACCGAATCGTCCAGCCATTGGCGGATGATTCCAACGGCCTTCATATACAGTCGTTTACAGTCTTCAACTGCTTTTTTCAATGGCTTGGTGTTGTCGCCCTCCAACGGACCATGCAAGTCCTTGCACCAGAGTAGATCCTCCATCTTTTGCTTATAAATCGCCCAGTTCCCCCTTGTGATGGTGATCATATGTAAACCCCCTGATTTTCATATAGGGTTATTTTAGGTAATTTGGATTTATTTTATGTTAAAGGAATTATTAACTTAATTAATATAATTATTAGATAAATTTCTTAAACTTTAGAAGCCAATCACCAGTCTTAAAATCTTGAGTACAACACTAGTTTTTTCTTCTAAACAACTTTGCATGCTAGACTTAGACGAGCCAAATTAGGCTCATGCCATAACTGTCAATCATAAATTTACATTCCCATGCTTTATTTTGGTCGCACAACCTTCACGACATAATTACAAAAAAATTGGCAATTAATTACCTTTTTGCCGTTGCGTACGATTTTAATACACAACACCAATCAATTTCGTCCAGCTAATTTTATATTCATGAGCCTAACTAGACCTACGTCCATGATAATTGTGTCCCATTTATTTGAATCCCTGTATGCTCTATAAAATTTGCATGATTCAAACTTTAGATTTTAAATTCAAATTTTCATTCGTAGAAACCAAATATTTGCATCCATCCTTTTTGCATCTTATTTAAAATCAAATATATTTAAATAAAATTAGCCTATTAATTAAGGAGGACTTGCATTCCCTATAAATCTCTTCCATAGGATCAAATCAACCTTAAATCTCCACCACCCAACTAAACAACTAACTACATATATACCTAAACCCTACCTATCTCTTTATGTTCGTCCTCCCCCCTACTTCTCTCCTCACGTAAAAGGAGTAGTCCGACCCCCTTCTCTCTCTTTCTCACGTACTCTTTCCTCTCCTCCTTCCTTCCCTCCTTCCTTTCCCTTCCCCACAACCCAAAATACAACCGAAACCCTAACCCTAGCTAGTTTCAGCCCCTAGTGCAGCCGAACTGCTGCTGCTGCTGTTCGCTACTGTTCGCTATTGTATACAACAGTAAATACCGCCCTCCAAACTTGAGAATACCCTCTCCCTTGAAGCCCCCTAGCACTCCGTCAAGTTTCGTCAAGTTTTGTACTCCGAAAGTCCGGAATCGCGAAGAATGTCCCTACAGTAATCGTGTTGGTACATGTTTCATCTCCGCAAATTTTTTATCTAATTATTGTGCCTAAAATTATGTGATATATATATGATATGTTAGAAATTCAGAGACCCATATCATGCCTTGTAACACTCAAAATCTTTGATCCAAACTATGAGTTTAAATAGGTTGCAACCCTAGTCACACCGTAGGAAGTTAGATCCTAAATGATGGATTTTGATTCGATATTTTGCCTATATAAATAAAAAAATCGAGAATTTATATAAATATTTCAGATTATTAAATATAATATTTTCATATTAAATTGAATTTTTGATGCAAGTATGAAAGTTTGCATGCACAAACTAGTTGTCAAGTTGCTAGAATACCTAGTCGGAACACAATAAGACTTTTTGCATGCATTGATATTGTTTTAGTCATTTTCAGTTATTTATAAATAATTCCAGCATATTAAACCTATTTATTTCAGTTTAATATGATGTTGCGATGCGTGCTAGAGAGGTTACTCGCATGTTTGATGGATAGGTTAACGTTGTTGAGAGTTTTGCGACATTATGACGTACCTATGTACGTATAGGACTACGCATATCTGAACACATGTAAATGCCTATATGTACGCATGGTATATCGATGTACGAGACTCACGACGTGTTGGAGAGTAGCGTGGCACGTGTATATTGGCACGTTATTCAATGCCATATGAATGTTGGATTGTTGGCATGAACATCAAAATATTAGTTGATGTTGTGCGACGATCTTTCATTTTGATATTGAATAGATTAGTTTGTGTTGGTATTGATTAGGATATGTTCAACAGGGCAGTTTGGATCTGCTACACTTCCAGTCAAGGACATCGGTCATGAGATACCGCAGCAACAATCAGCAGACAAGTGTACCTTGCCATTATATACAGTTCTTTTTGTCTTGTATTTATTTACTGGTTCTTGTTGTAATTGTGACCCTAGGACCGTAGTCGATACTTAACGTCCGAGTTATATTCGGGTGCCGACATCCGTCAGCGGAGTCATGTATCGTTAGTTGCATTGTCGTCGTGCTGCCCTGTTCGTGCTACTTCTTGCACGATAAATGTTAGGTCACTTGACACGATTTGCATTAACAAAATTCATACTTGAGACATCCAGGAATACCAGATTATATGCTAGGATAGGACTCATGATATGATTATATTTACACCGTTGACTCGATACCTAGTTAGTGATTGGTCTCGCGTGTTGTGGACATGAGTCATAAGATACATGGGGAGGGGAGAACATGCTCGGAATGTTGGGCTACCACTTACATCATAGTTACCGTTGCCAGAGCTTCCGTTATTCATAGCCGCTGCAGGTACCCTGGTGGGGTTTTGCATGTATTTTTCATAGTTACTGTCGTGTGTATTGAGATCTACAATCATTGGTGGTCTAGCGGACGAGTGTGTTTTCAGATACATTTATATAGATGGTTATGTTAGTTACCCTTGAGCACCTTGTATATTCTTTAATGTTACTTTGGCATGTTGTCTATGTACCTTGCTATGTCCCCTGAGGATCTGGATTCGGATTATGTTCCTAGGTGTAGGCGTGGAGGATTACCCTAAGGTGTACAATTCAGACGTTTCCACAAGAGCATGAGTTGTAGCTGAGGACGAGATTCCTACAGAGGAGTTCACTTGATCCAAGTAGGGTCTTCTATCTTGGTTCGATGTCATCATTAGTTTAGCAGACATTTGGACTTATCTTTTTTACTTCCTTTTAGTTTCGGTACTTATTTTAGCGGATTGTTCCCCGCGATACTCTTTGATGATGACTTTTGAGACTTATTTCCTTTTATGCATTGTATTAGACTTGATTATCTTTGTGTGCATCTGTTTCATTTATGTAGATGAATTGTAGACTTGTTACATGTGTATAGATACTGGACTATTACTTATATTTTTCAACTTAAGTACACTCTAAAGGGTCCTTTAAGTTTGAAAGGCCATTAGAGTTGTGTTGCTGGCCATTGCCACATTTCTCAGTCCCTTGTATTTTGGGATTGGGGTATGACATCTTACGTGTTCATCTGCTCCGTAGATATGGTTGTACCTTCCCTCTCGAGAACCTGAGAGCTCTGATACCAGATGTTGGGATCAGACTAGAGCCAAAAGATATGATACCAGATGTTGGGATCATACACGTCTTATAAGCGCTCTGATACCATGTCTAAAGTTGACCAGCAAAAACGTAGGCTACCTGAGATAACCAACCCTCGTCTAACGCAAGCACCAAGATAGATAAGAACCAGTATATGTTCAGTGACTACACCACTTGGATAAATCCCAATATATATAACTCAAGTAAAATTATAATATTGACAAAAGCAGTGTTGAACCCTTTGCCCAAAGGTTCAACCCTCTCACCAAACTCAAGAAGAAAGAGAAGATACAAGAAATCATTCACCCTACCTGTAGTACTTCCTGTACGAAGATGACTCTTCGAATAGATCTCCTCATTCTGATGTCTTGGACGGCGAGCCCTAAGAGCAAAGTGCGACTTTCTCTTAGATTTTTTGTGTACAAGCACCCTCGAATCTTCAGTGTGTGCTCTACTTATGCTCCAATCTCAACACGTACAAATAGATTGAGAAACCCTATTTAGGTCGTATGAAATCCTAAAATAGCCCATCACAAATCCTGGTCGTCCGCATGAAACCAATGGTACCGATTAAAATCCAAAACTCGTCAGCCGCCGCCGAACTGAACTCAGCCTTGAGTTCGATTGGCCTCTTGCCAAAAGGTTCTCGAACGAAACACACCGAGTTTGGACCAAACTCGACTAGGGACCGAATTCGGGCCGAGTTTGGTCCCTCTGTATCCAGACTGTCCCAGTACTCGAATGAGATTGGATCCCAACATTTTTCTCAATGACTATCATTTAGCCAAATAACTTATATTGATAATCCCATTTAACAAACTAACAAGAAAAAACAATTCCTCCCAATTACAGCATAATAACTCTTTCAAGTAACACCTAGCATACCTAAATAAAAAACCTACAAAATAGAAGAGGACATGTTTCATATTGGTAAATCTACAAGAAAAAGAAGAAGAAGAAAGCATTCGACCCAAATCTTTAAAGGTATGTTATTTGAATCTTTTTCTTCCATCCACCTCTGTTAAAGGCCATGTTCTCTGTAACACTAACAAGAATCATATACTTCTTTAAAGCTTCAATCCATATTGGTTTTGAGCTTACATCTAGTCCTAGTGCCTCATTTACTTACTATCTTAGCGCTCTTCCTTATCGACAAATGTATGAGTCTACATCGCATATATCTTCTCTCATCTAAAACCCTAATGGAATAAATAATTTGTTGTTGCAGCTGTTGTTAAATCCTCAAATACGCCAACTCGACTGTAAAACTTTGTATCACAAAACCCATCAAACAGACCCACAAATTCAAATAATTAGATTATGACAATGAAAATTTAGATGAACAAATAATAATTCCTACAAAAAATTGCAAATATTATACAAACCAATACTAAAAATATATACGATCCAAGCACACTTTAACATTTTTTTTTCATGAATAGGTCAGTCATTAATGACAATCACCTTCCTAGCACCAAGAGATCCCCTCCGATTTAATTATTTTGGAATTCAAACCCACCCACACTCCTCTCTTTCCTTATTGGTCTTACCACCCCCTCGGTGGTACAAAAGGTAACCAATTATCACATACGCATCCGTATGATTAATTTTTTTGCAATTTTGCTTAAATAATTTTCAGATTTAAGCAATCTTGTAATTGAAATTGATGAACACAAGGACATGTAAACAAATTGGAACCAAGTATTCACGTGGGCACCTAAAAGATGCCAACTTTGACACAATTAACTATAATCCAATCGAATACACTACGGTAACTCGATTATACGTGTAGGGTATAATCGACATGAACACAAATACACTAGTGGTTTTGATCACATAACCAACCACTACTTCCTCGCCCCCAACCAATACTCATGGATCCGATCACGACACGTTACGAACATGAATATGATATGAGAACACGGAGAACACGAATGCACACGAATGAACACGAGCACAAGAAATACCTGATACACACGATAAAGTACATGTGAAGCAGTAACCAAAGTACACGGCAAGGGATAACATCTCCTGACATGATCCATATAGTACCAGTCCGTGTAACCACTGTGTCGGAATCAAGTATACAGTTCTAGAACATGTGATATATACACTATCATGAAATAAAAACTAACAGAGAGATGTACTCGCCTGGAATCCGGAACGAAGTATCAAATCATATTCGGAACGGTGCCTCGAAGACCTAAATATGAAATATTACATCAACACATGATTTTGAAATGATAAATAAGTTAAACTAGTCCATTTCTAGGTCATTGGGCCAATTCTAAGTCAAAATAGTCAAACTAGATCAATCAGAGGTCAAACTAGTCAAACTTGGTCAAACTAGCTATTTCTAAGTTGTATGAGTCCATCTCTAGGTTATCGGGTCCATATACTACTTATCTAGACTATACTAGCTATATTAGGATACTCGAGTATCGATACTATTGCGTATCATAAGATACTCAAGATACCCTATATTATTAGTTATCTATTAGTTAATATTAACACTATAATATATCTTGGCTTGAGCCACCTTGGTATCTAGCTACCCACTTGGTATGAGATACCAATACCCCGAGATACCTCAACTCGCATTTCCTTGGTATTGCTCAAGGTAAACTAGAACCAATTTACCCTCACTAATACCCATACTAACTAGTATATATATATATATATATATATATATATATATATATATATATATACACACACACGTATTAGCTAACTAACAATTATAACTAACATATAACCATTAACTTTACTTAATTACTAATTAGTGTATTAGCTAACATATCCAACTACATATATAACTAACTAACATCTACATATAACAACAACATCTAACACTAGGCTAATATCTAATATATACCAAGATATATACCAAGATATCAGTTAACTAATTGTTAACACTAACTTATATATATTTAAACTAATTGCTAACACATCCAAATGACAATTACATACTTATCTAACCCACCCATCTAACTGTACATCAATACAAACAGCTCCTCCCCTAACCTACACTAACAGTCCTTGTAACAAGCTGCTGCCAAGGCCACCACATTCATGTGCTGCTGTCAAGGCCATGTATTGCTGTTGCAGTCCATCCTTCTAACCCAATGATGCAGTAGAGTCCCTCATCTAGGTACCCAATGTGGATACTTGACCTTGTTCATTACACAACACTCATATAACTCTCATGACACTCAACTCCCACACTCTCTCTCTACAACCAACACAACACAACACAACACAACACAACCCCAAGTTACACACACTAATATATATTACAATTATCAAGTTATCTAATACATAACATATTAACAATCAGTTAACATCTAACATCTACCTTTAACATCTAATCCTCTAACATATACATCATCTACTTATATCTAAACTAACCAATTGACAAGGCAAACAACCACCCCTACATTGCAGATGGCTGCTGCCCCTCTCTAACTCCTCTTCAGTTCAGTCACACCGCTCACCTCTTTCTAAACAGTCACACCCATCAGTGTTAACACCCAACAGTGAACTCACTGTGTTACAGTGTCTCCACTGTGTGCACACCCACATAACAGTGGACAACTCTCCATCTCACTTATAACATACAAATAACAATTCCCTACCCGACTGTGTGTACTCATACACACACAGTCCATGACAGTAACTTTCCATATTCCCCCTTTCTATCAGTCACAAACCCGCCAGTTGCACATAGCAGTGACCATCATCACATGTGAACAAAGTGAGCACCCAACTGAATAGTACCTACTCACAGTGAACATCATACAGTAAATAAGTATTCATCCCCTGGTTCAGTCACAAACATATAATTAATCCTATTCTCAAATGACAATGAATCCACTTTCCTTCACACACACTTCTAACATGACCCGACAGTCCCACTACAGTGAGCAAGTTTCCCCTTAACTCAAATAACAAATACACACACACACATATATATATATAACAACCTTTAATACTTAAATATATGTATATATATCAAATATAGATTCTAAAACAGTACAAATTATATATAAACAAGGCTCATACAAGTATATGAAACTAACATATCAAATTCACAAACATTTGACGTGCACTGCACCGTATCGCACCAAATCTACGATACACTTGCGATACGCTACCAAGGTTTGATCCAAACGTATCACAAAGGATACGAGCAAGTCTAAAATCATCATTAGAAGCAATACCAAGTGCTAGCTTCTCAACTACGTGTCCGTGTCAAAATGTGACATGCTCAAACCCCCATGACGAAGAAAAAACCCCCAAATCAACCAGTGTCATCAAATTGCCATGACACGGCCTACACGTATCCAATTGTGGATACGACACTAGACTCACAACACGTTAACAAATACAATATCATCTATCTAAGATAATGACAAACACTTGGTGTGCAAATCTCAGATTTCCTCCAAAATTGACACAAAATACATGGTAACTTTCACCATAGGGGTCCCTAGTAGTCCAAATTTCTTCCTATAGGTAGCCCCAGTCCATAGGAGGGTTCCTAATGATTAAACTACAGATTTAGAGTCTAATTAGAAGAAAAAACTGAATGGTACCTATTGGGAGATGGATTCTCAATGCAAGTCTCCAAATGGGTGTCAACAGCCTTCAACTTGTGCTCCCTTCACCTTCTTGTAGATCCTTGCATCTTCCTTGCTCCAAGAGTCTCAAATGGTGAAGTAGGGAAGAATTTGAGAGGGACTTGGTAAGGTTTAGGTGTAGGGATGAAGGAATTTGGAGAAGAACACTTAGATCTAGAAAATTGGGATGAAATAAAATGAGGAGAGAGAAGCCTCCTCTCAAATACAAGCCCCCCCCTTGCTTGTTGTCCAAGCAATGGTCAATGACCAATATGCCCTCATGGGTTTGTCCTGATGGATTAATAATTAAGGGGAAGCTTCTACTCCTAATGGTTAATTAATTATATCACTAACTTAAAGACAAGGGCTAATTAATTAGGCTCAAATGTCACTAATTTAAATGTTGGTCCAAACTCAAGTCTAGTCTAGTTAGGTCCGCCAACACAAGTCCACTAACTAATGACTAACAACTAACCATTAACTAAATACAAGATACAATATATAACTATACCAACTTTATTCTAAAATAAATTTAATCCAAATATTTCATTACTAATTATTGAAAATAAAATACCACTCATTATAATTATTATGAAATACCATTATTAACAATATTACTAATAATAGAAAAAGACAAAAACAATCTCCCTCCGGAAAAGTGGTAATGATAAGACCCTAACATCTTCTTTTATTTCAGTTCTCATTGTATGTTGTCATCTCCAACTTATAAACCCCCTTCACCTGATGAAGAAGACCCTAACAGCGCAAAATGAAGTATCTTCAAAATTTAATAGGATAACAGATTATGGAGATTTTGAATCTTTGAAGAATTTTGTTTCTGAAGCTGTCCGAGGCTTGATTAAGGTAAGCTTACAAGAAGAATCTAAAAAAGGAATGAGAATGAGTGAGAATGGAAGATGAAATGCTGAATCACCTTAAGAAGAATAAACTTTTAATTTATTAATAATAAGAGTTTTCTATTACCCCACTTTTTTCTATAACTCAAAATGGGTTTCTCAACAAAAAGACTAAGCCATAAAGTGCCTAGGAGTCTCATCCATTTCATTCATTAAAGCAGAAGAATAAAGTGATAACAGCTGCTTAAGCAGCCACTTAGGCACAGTTACTCATGGTTTAAAACATCAAAATAGGTAGTCAAGGCTCGTTAAGGGAACTGTATAATCATTTTTTTTCAAATCGGGTTACTTTTTAAGTTTCAAGTCCTAATAAACTTCTACAAGCTATTTGTTCTTGTACCTAGCATGTTATAACATCAAGTTGCATTTAACGAGGATAGCTAAAACTAGATAAGTTGTAACAACAATGACAATCATATAAGTAAGTTTGAATAGTGAGCCTCTTTCTTGTGATTGCATAAAAGAGGAAATAGCATAAGATAAAAAATGGAAGTACGAGGAAGAAAAAAAAACTATCCTCGGGGTATGTTAGAATAATATATGCGAGACGACAAAAGGAAAGGGAAGAGAACACAATTATATAAGTGTAGTGGAAAAATGACAAGAAAAAAATGACAAGAAAAATAGGGAAAAGAAAGAGAGACGACAAAAGGAAAGGGAAGAGAACACAATTATATAAGTGTAGTGGAAAAATGTGCCTTTGACTTGAAAGAGAACACAAATGATCTGAACCATAGCCGTTACATGAATTGAGATCTCTGTCTAAAATGGGCCTTTCACCTGCGGGGTATGTTAGAATAATATGAATATATAATTCAACCCTCTATAACCCTAGAGTTTTGTTGAGTTATAGCAGCTGGGAAGAAGATCTAAAGTAAGGTTTAGTGTTTGGACATAATTAGGGTTAAGGTTTTAGGGTTGGTAGTCAATGGCTTCTAGGCTTAGGGTTTAATCTAAATATAGGTTTTAGATGAGGCGTATGGTGTCACACCCTATGATACCCGGACTCGCCACTTTAGGCCGAAGTACCCGGGTGGACACGACCTGACACGGGTACGGGTACGGAATCCGGGTCGGACTCGTCAGGTGACTAGCGGACACGGCTTGAGCGCATATATTCGTAGAACAAATAAATGATAAAAATTCAAAGAATAGGATGATTTCTAGTAATAAATCCACCAAGTATAAATATATATGTATATATAATTTCGTACGGAAAAATATGTTGGGGGTCGAAGACTCGAATCTACCGAATTAGGGGAGAGAGCAGCTGTGGAGACTTCCTTCTTCTTCGTTGTTGAAAACTCAGAGAGAGAGAAATAGGCGCCTCTTCTTCTTCTTCTTCTTCTTCTTCTTCTTCTTCTTCCTCTCCGCTGGGTTGAATATTGAGAGAGAGAGAGAGAGAGAGTTCTGTGGTTCTGTGGTTGGGTTTGAGATGGTTTTGGGAAAAGATAGTATAATGGCTATGCTAGCACTACATCCAAATGTCTACAAGTCTCTTACAGCTGTCACGTGGTGGCCACATGACGTTCATGTGACGGTCGTTTATTGAAAAAGAAAAAAGAGGTGGGACCCAGTGGTTGTCTGAGTGGTCGGAACATCACGTGAACGTTTATTGGAAGAGAGATGGAACCGAAAGTGACCTATATAACAGGAGGACGAGGAAGGAAGAGGTGAGGCTGGATGTGGTCCACATAGCAGAAGGTGAGAGAGGATTGTAAGAAAGTTGTAAGCATTTGGTAGTAAACGTAGCATTATTGGGGGAAGAGTGGATTGTAAGAAGGTTGTAAGCATTTGGTAGTAAACTTAAGCATTATTGATAGTATAAATTGAGGAAGATGAAGAGGTGGAATGAGACTTGTTGTTTTGTTTTGATTTTTTAGCTTAGAAAAATGTGTGAAGACGTGTTGGCCGTTGCTAAGTGTTCACTGAACACTGTTCACCGGATATCTTTTAAGTCCTTCTTTAAGAAGAGTATTTTTTTTTCCCAATAAAGTAAGTTACTAATGAGTTTTGGAGTATTATTAATGGGTATTTTTAACGATTTTTTTAAATAAAGTAATATATGTATATATAATTGTAATAAAGGAGAGGGGTTTGGTGAAATATTATAGGAAATGGGAGAACTCGCCAACTGAGTTGGCGAGTTGTTGGAGGAAACAAAGTGCCCGCCAACTCAGTTGGCGGGTGGGAGTTGGGTATAATTGTTAGATATTTGTATATATCTACATATATATATATATATTTGTTAACATATGTTTTTGTTAGATATTTGTATATATGTACATAATTATCTAACAAAAAATATGTTAGATAATTGTTAGATATTTTTTGTTTAACAGATAATATAGATAATATATATTAGATAATTTTCACTAATATACAATTATCTAATATATATAGATAATATATATTAGATAACAGATCATTTTACTTTTTTGTTTAACAGATAATATTAGATAATTGTATACAGATAATATAGATTCTAAATATATATATAAATATCTATATACAATTATCTAAAAAAAAATATCTATATATATCTACATAATTAGTGAAATTCTAAATATATATAGATAATTGTATATATATATATATATATATATATATATATATATATATATATATATATATATATAAGTGAAATTTGATCTATACAAATATATATAAATAAAATTTTAAGATATGTTCGTACTCTTTTAACCGATTTTTTTTATTTTTGGAGGATTTGCTAGTTTTTTTTTACTAGGGTATATACTACTTTTGACATTTTTTGTAGGCATTTGCTAAAATATCTCATAATACTATTTATTTGATATTTTTTGGTATTATCAATGTAATTTTTTTGGTAAAATATCTATATATATCTACATAATTACTTTTTTTTGATATTATCAATGTAAATTTTTTGTAATATTATAATAGATAATTTGTTATTATCCATTTACAAAATTTAATTGATTTAGAAAGAAATTATATATATATTGTAAGCCCCCTGATTTTCAGTAATTATTAATTTGGATTTTTCTGGATTCTTCAGGAATTTTCTGATGATTAAAACCTAGGTGTTTGGTAATTAAATGATTTTTAATTGCTGTTAATTAATATTAAAATATTATGAAAATAATATTTTATGGTGTAAAATGGAAAACCTGACACAGGGTAATTTTCTGCGGATTTATTGGACTCCGAAAATCAGTTTAAAGCCCTGAAAACCGATGTAGAATTAAATCGAATTAAATCCGTGCCAAACGCCCAACATCCCCATGAGAGCCGAAGCCAAGCCCAAGGAGCATTGACCCAGCCCAAATCCTAGGTGAAACCCTAGTCCAATTTCTGTATGTATAAATACATAATTTTCTAGTTTTTCTCCACAAGCAAAAAGAAAAAAAAAAGAGAAAATTTCTAAAGATCCCAAATCCCTAATCCCCAAATCCCTAACCTAACCGGGCTGCCACCCTTTCCCTGACCCCTCCGGCGAGACTCCGGCGCCACCTCAGCCCAGCCGTGTCCACGCCGACACCCGCCCCTAGCCCGGCCGCCCGGCCTCAGCCGCCCATCTCAGCCCAGAACCCCACGACCTCCGCCACAGAACCTCAATCTCCAGCCCGTTTCCCCTCTCGACGACCCCCTCCTCCGGCCAGAGCGCCGCCCATCTCCCAGACCCCAGTGACCCGCTCCCCTCCGCAGCAGCGGCCAGCCGAGCCGCCTTCGCCTCGCCGCTGCCGCCCGACGACTCATCCTCCTCCTCCCTCTCCTTCACCCAAGTCCGCCCGCAGCACCCCCTCACCCCCGTCATCCTCTCCGCCACAGCCGACCTAGCCCTAGCCCTAGCCCCGCTCGACCACCTCTCCTCCGTCTCCTCCCTCCGTTCTCCCCGCTCCACCCAAGTCCGCCGTCCCCTTCCCTCGACGGACCCCGCAGCCTCCACCATCTTCAGCTGCAGCCGACCGTGTCGACTCCAGCCGACGATTCCCTCGCCGTCCTCCTCCCGAGCAGCCACTCCCCGGCCGCCCCGAGCAGCCACCCTCCGACGGGTCTCCGGCAGCACTCGAACTCTGAATCCTAGCCTGGACACAGCAGACACAGCAACACAAGACGCAGGATACGAAGGATGACTCGGACACGACACGGACACGGAGAAATTTGGTTTCCGGAGCCCTGTTCAGGTATTCTTTTCTCACTCCTCGTAATTCCGTTTTCGATTCCGTCAGTTGCGTCGCGTAGACTGTGTGACCCCCTCGATGTTCGTGTAACCCGCTCGGTGCATCGCGTCCTGTGGTGATCACAAACCGCGATCCAAAAACAGGAAAATCAATGCCCTGTTTCACCCGGAGCTGAGTGCGCCCTGCCAAACGGGACGACTTGGTCGCACGTGGTCTTCACCAAAACGTGCGCATCGTTAATACGGACGTGTGGGATTTCACAGAAGTTGATTTGGATGTACGTGCACACCGAAATCAACGCGTATCCGCCGACACCGCCCCGTATCCGTCTGTTCTGGAATACGCTGTAACTTTGTGTACACACGTCGGATCGAGACGAAACTTGCGCCATCGGACTCATAGCAATACGCTGGTCCTGTGACCCAAGTTTGGTTCGATTCTGAGAACGTTGACAAAATCGCGTATCGTGGGCCCTGCAAGCTCCACTTGACGGGCGACTTTGTGATCGGCTCATCGGAATCCAATTCTGGAAGTTCCGTTGGGTTCGTATCATCGTTCCTCACTTGTTGACACTGAGTTTGGCAAATTTGGAGACCTTTGACCCTGACCCACTTTTCGGTGCAAAGCGGCCCACATGTGGACCCCGCTTTGGCCCAAAAATATCATTTTTGCCCTTGTGTCCAAATTGGACAAGGACAGGCGTTTCTAGCTATTTGATATTTTTTGAATCTAATGGTGATGTTTATTTCAGCAACCGGAGTAGTACATGCAGATCATACTGAGACCAGAGCTACAGTTGGAGCCAGGACCCCAGACAAGTGTACCTTCCCAAACCCTGCAGCTTTGCTACTTATTTCCTTGACTTGTTTATATATCAGTGGGCAAGTATACCTTGCCAACTTTACATTTCTTGTTACATTTTTCTTGATTCATTTATATTGATGTGCATGCTTGACCTAGGACCGTGTCACTTACTTAGCGTCCGATTATTAGTCGGGTGCCAACACCGTACGCGGTGTTATGTATTGTCATCTAGAGATGGACATTCGTGATCCCTTTACATTCTCGTACTTGTCTTATCAAGTACACTATAACCCAGGACACTTGACACTATTCATGAGACAGGATCTTCCTGAGATATTCATGGTAATTCTGTATAGGATACTGTAAACCCCCTAAATTTCCAAATTATTAAATCTTGGATTTTTTCCAATTTTCTGGAATTTTCTGGGAATTTTCTGTAATTAAAATCAAGCTTTTCAATTAATAAATAATTTTTAATTAGCAATAAATAATATTAAAATATCATGAAAATAATATTTTTGGGTGTAAAATAAAAAATTGGACTTAGGGTAATTTTTCTGGATTTTTCTGGGCCTCAGACATATTTTTAAATGCCTGAAAACTATTTAATTAATTAATTAAATAATTATCTATTTATTTATTATTTATTATTTATTATTTATTATTTATTTTATTTTTATTATTTTTTCTGGCCCATTAGGCTGCAGCCCGACCCGCCCGCGTGCACAGTCCCCCCACGTCCCGCGTCCCACGCCGGCCGCCGCGCGCAGCGCCGCGCGTCCCGCGCCCCGCCCGCCGCGCTCCCCGCGCCCACGTCGCCCCCGATCCGCCTTGGCCGGCCCCCTGCAACCGCCCGTTCCCCTATAAATACCCCGACCCCCGGCCGCCCTTCGACCACTCGCTCCCTCGCCCTAGCCACCGCCTCCGCCACTACGCCGCCAGCGCCGCCTCGCCGACGACGCTCCGCCCGCCGCAGCTCCTTCCCCCTCCCGTCTCCGCCCTCTGGAGCCCCGCCAGCGGCCGCCTTCGGTCGACAACAACCCCAGCAGCACGAACAGCAGCCGCAGCCGCCTCTCCGGCAGCCCTGAGCCACCGCCGCCCCCGTGAACGACGCGCCGCCCCTCGGCGAACAGTCCCCCGCCCTCGCCGGCCGCCCAGCAGCCGCCCTCCGCCGTCCACGGCCGTTCTCCGACGAAAACCCTAACCCTAGCCCTAATTTTGGATTCCGTGTCGGACACGACACGGACACGTCTCGACCCTTCAGGTGCGTGTAACTTTTTGCTCGTAGCTCCGTTTTCGATTCCGCAAATTGCGTTGTGAAGCCTGTATGACCCTCTCGGTGTCCGGACAAACTGTTCGGGACATCGCGTCCTGTGGTGATCGCACACCGCGATCCAAAAACAGGAAAAACCAGACCCTGTTTCACCTCCGGAACTGAGTACGCCCCGCCAAACGGGACAACTTGGTCGCGTGCGGTCTTCACAGATCCGTGCGCACCGTCGATACGGACGTGTGAGACTTCGCGGAAGCTGATTCGGGTGTGCGTGCACACCGGAATCAACGCGTATCCGCGGACATCGCCCCGTATCCGGCTTTTCTGCAATTCACCCTAACTTCGTGCACACTCGTCAGATCGAGACGAAACTTGCGCCATCGGACTCGTAGCGATACGCTGGTCCTGTGGGTCAAGTTTGGTTCGATTCTGAGAACGTTGACGAAATCGCGTATCGTGGGCCCCACAGGCCCCGCTCGACGGGCGATTTTGTGTTCGGCTCATCGGAATCCAAATCTGGAAGTTCCGTTGGGTTCGTATCAGCGTTCCTGACCTGTTGACACTAAGTTTGGTGAATTTGGAGACCTTTGATCCGGACACGTTTTTCGGTGCAATGCGGGCCCACCGACGGACCCCGTTTTGACCCGAAACTGTCGTTTTTGCCCTTGTCTCCAAATTGGACCCAAAGACAGGCGTTTCTAGCTATTTGACATCTTCTGAGCATGATGGTAATGTTTATTTCAGCTTTTGGACTCATCTCTGGACTTTTTCCCCAAGAACCAATTAATCAGATTCAAACAACATGCAAGTACCTGCACCTCAAGTTAATCTTTATATATTGTGATAATTAATTCCCTGTCTTACATGTACCCTTGATGATTACACATCGTGTTAGAAATGTTGAATTTCATGTCTTGAATATTGGTAGTTCCTGTCTTGTTTTTCATGTCGGGTGGGAGAATACTAGGAGGCATGTAGTTTACCCTTTCCCCTGTCGTGACTGCTAGCTTTTGGTACGCGACTGTACCATCAGCCTGATACTCGATTATTCCTGACTGCTAGCCGCCTATGGCGTGCCTGATTAGCCTTATAAACCCCTACATGCCAACTATGTATTCTAAAAACAAACACAAGTACACACATATAGTTTCTGGTTATTTCTTGCTGGCTATTGTAGTTTCATTTCCTGTTTCATATATTTCTGTTTCACATATTCCTGTTTGCAGTTAACTCTGAGATAATAATGTTCTGTTAATGCTGTTTCTCAACATGATAGCCAATATTTAATTATCATAAAATATTTAGTTTAACATTGTTGTGCACTGTGTACTTTGCTCCTTTCCTGACTGGATCTGTTGATTTAGGCGATGATGAGGACCTTGCCCCTACTTATTATGGTCTCTATGAGGGGACTGATGATACCTATGAGGAGCCAGAACCCACCCAGGAGACCCCTGCTGCGGAGTAGCTGGTAGTAGCTACCTTTCATTTCTATTTCTTATCTTATTTATCGGGTTTGTCCCCGATTTCAATATTGAATTTCTGTACTTAAACATTTGAATTTGTTGTCACATTTATTTCAGTTGCAAATCTTAAGTTTCATTTCTCATTATTATCTTGCCTATGTTGTTGTGAATGAGCTAGTTAGTAATTATGGATTGACCTAGACAGCGTACTACCGCCGACTCTGCGGCGTAGGCTGGACGTACCCACGCACTCGTGCCCGAACTTCCGGGTGCGGGTCGTGACACGTTTTTATGGTGGCCCATGCAGGTCCTATCCTAAAATAGGATAATACCCTAGGACAGGGTATGGAATAAAATTGAGGATTCTAGGAAAAGCTCATTCACAGTATAGCGTCCTTATTTCAATTCTTGATATCATTGCTGCTCAATTTTTCCTATCGCCTTTGATTTCCAAGTATTCTATTCTGATCTTCCTATCCCTTAATCTTTCAGAATGGTCCAGACCAGGAATACAGTAGGAGGCACATCAGAACCAGCTGAGCAGAATGTGCCCGAGACTCTTGCACTCCCGCCGCCTCCATCTGTTCCGGCAGTTACCCTAGATGGGGCACAGCTGCTAGGAGTGTTCCAGGGATTGGTGGAATCCCAGAAAGAACAGACGGCACTTCTGCGGACCAGCCTCTCAGAAGCTCTTAAGCCCCAGGAGTCGTCACTCAAGAGGCCAGGGAGTGCCAAAGACTTCAAGAATCTAAGACCCCTGGAATTTTACGGAACTGAGGGCATTCTCTATGCCGATGAATGGATAGAGAATGTCGAGAGACTCCTGAAGACTGCCCGGGTCCCTGATGACCTCAAAGTGGAGTCCGCAAGCCTGCAACTGTTCGACATTGCTCGAACCTGGTTCAGAGATGAACCTCAACTATCTGCTCCCGACATCACCTGGGAAGATTTTAAAAGGCTATTCAAGGAGAAATTCTACCCCGAAGTGGCTCGGGAAGCTCTCGAAAGCCAATTCGAGAGACCAGAACAAGGTAACCTGTCTGTTGATGAATATACTGCTGAATTTAGCAGGTTAAGCCACTTTGCGGAGTACATGGTTCGTACCCCGGAGGACAGAGCCCGTAGATTCAAGAAGGGGCTGTCTCCGGATATTCGCCTTGCTGTCACCACCAGCCGAGCTCGTACCTATGAAGAAATCCAGAGCGTGGCACAAGGCGTAGAGAGAGATATGGGGCACAAACTGAAGCGAGAAAGAGATACTGGAAATGTAGGACCCAACAAACGCCCTTTTCAACAACAGCATCAGCAACAACAGCAGAGGGCACCGCAGCAAACTCAGCGTCCTCTCCCTCGAGCTCCAGCACCCCAACCCCAGGCTCAAAGACAGAACCAACAAGCTGCCCCTTGTGGCTATTGCCAAAAACCAGGTCATACTTGGCAAGTCTGCAGGAAGAGGCTAGGTGCCTGCCTCTACTGCGGCTCAGCAGCGCATCAAATGAGGGACTGTCCAGCTGCTCAGGAACGCCCAGCTGCACCAAAGGCTCCAGCCCAGACCAGGGCCCCAGCAGTACAACAAAGGGGACCCCCGCTTCCGACACAACAACAACGCTTTGCTCAGCACCAGCAACAACAGAGGGGTGCACCGCAGCAAGGCCGTGCTTATGCAATGACTCTGGAAGAAGCTGAGGCCACAGCAGACGTGATCACAGGTTCTGTGCTTATAAATTCAATACCAGCTATTACTTTATTTGACTCTGGAGCTTCTCATTCATTCATGTCAGTAGATTTCCTTATGAAGCATAGCTTAACCACTAAACCCCTTAGGAATTGTTATAAGATCATTACCGGTGGAGGAATCATCCCGGTTAGTGATGCCTGTAACAATTGTCCTATTACATTATGTGGAAGAGAACTGTATGCTAGACTACTTGTAATGCCAGTGCCCAGTTTTGACATTATACTGGGTATGGATTGGTTAAGTCAACATCATGCCACAATAGACTGCCACAGAGGTAGTGTAATCTTCAGGCCACCTGACAAGCCAGAATTTGAATTTGCTAGAGGTTCCAGGGAAATGGGTAATAATAAAATTTGTGGAGCCCTAATAACAGAAGAAGTGCCACTACCTATCATCTCTGAATACCTTGATGTCTTCCCTGAGGATCTCCCAGGCTTACCCCCAGACCGAGAAATTGAATTCTCCATTGACTTAGTGCCAGGAGCAGCACCAGTGTCCCAAAATCCCTACAGAATTAACAAGAAGGAGATAATAGAACTAAATGAGCAAATCAAAGAACTAGAAGACAAATGCTTCATTAGGTCTAGTGTCTCACCCTGGGGAGCTCCAGTATTATTTGTGCCCAAGAAGGACGGAACATCCCGAATGTGTATTGACTATAGGGCCTTGAATGCCTTAACAATTAAGAATAAGTATCCCCTGCCCAGGATAGATGACTTATTTGATCAGCTGAGTGGAGCTCGGGTGTTTTCAAAAATTGATTTGAGGTCTGGTTACCACCAAGTAAGGGTGAGAAAGGAAGACATCCCTAAAACTGCTTTCAATACCCGGAACGGACATTACGAATTCTTAGTAATGCCGTTCGGGTTGACGAATGCTCCAGCAGTTTTTATGAACCTAATGAACAGAGTTTTTCAGCCATATCTAGACAAATTTGTAGTGGTCTTCATTGATGATATTTTGATCTACTCCAAGACCCCCGAAGAACATGAAGAACATTTGAGGTTAGCATTGGAGACTTTGAGGAAGGAAAAACTTTATGGAAAATTATCTAAATGTGCCTTCTTCCTAGACAAAGTAGAATTCTTGGGACATGTTGTGACTGGAGATGGAATAGCAGTAGATCCTAAGAAGATAGCGGCAGTAGAATCCTGGCCCACTCCAGACTCTGTAGCTGAGATTAGAAGTTTTCTGGGACTAGCTGGCTACTATCGGAAGTTCGTGAAGGACTTTGCTAGAATTGCGGAGCCCATGACAAAATTAACAAGAAAGGATGAAGAGTTCACCTGGACTGATGAATGTCAGCGTGCTTTTGAGGAATTGAAGAAAAGACTGACCTCTGCCCCTATTCTGACCTTACCTTCCGGAACCGGAGGTTTCGCTATTTATAGTGATGCTTCTGGAAAAGGTCTAGGTTGTGTACTGGAGCAGAACAAGAAGGTAATAGCCTATGCCTCTAGACAGCTCCGACCTCATGAAAAGAACTACCCAACCCATGATTTAGAATTAGCAGCTGTCATTTTTGCTCTTAAACTTTGGAAGCATTATCTTTATGGAGAAAGGGTGGAAATATTTACAGACCATAAAAGTCTAAAATATATCTTCACCCAGAAAGAGCTAAACATGAGGCAAAGAAGGTGGCTAGAACTAATGAAAGACTTTAATATCACTCTTCAATATCACCCTGGGAAGGCAAATGTAGTTGCTGATGCTCTAAGCAGGTATCCTATGGCGATGTACTTGACTATGGACAGACACCTGCTGGAGGACTTGGAAAGTTTAGGTATTGAAGTAATTATCCCAGGAAAAGAAGGCCAAATGATGAACTTGCAGATTCAGTCTACCTTAATGGACAAGATCAAGGAGACTCAATTTCAGGACGAAGGCCTGCGAAGCCTTCGAGGTCAAGTGCAAGCTGGACTAGTAGAAGAATTCAGAATTCATGAAGATGGATCACTGAGGCATGGCGATAGATTATGTGTACCTCAAGGAGACATAAGAGAAGAAATCATGCAAGAGGCGCACAGATCGCAATACTCTATACATCCATGAGCCAACAAGATGTACAAGGACCTGAGGACGCATGTTTGGTGGCATGGCATGAAAAGAGAAGTAGCCAGGTTCGTATCTCGTTGTTTAGTGTGCCATCAAGTCAAGGCAGAGAGGCAAAGACCTGGAGGATTGCTTCAACCCCTACCCATTCCGGAGTGGAAGTGGGAACATATCACAATGGATTTTGTTTCCGGACTTCCAAGGACACCTAGTGGAAAGGATGCAATCTGGGTGATAGTAGATAGACTGACCAAGTCTGCACATTTTCTACCTTTCAAAGTGGGGCTATCTACAGAGAAGCTGGCAGATTTATATATCAGATATATTGTTAGGCTGCATGGAGTTCCAGTAAGTATTGTCTCCGACCGAGATTCAAGGTTCACCTCTCACTTCTGGAAGAGCTTACAAGCCAGCTTGGGGACGCAACTCAAATTTAGCATAGCTTATCATCCCCAAACCGATGGACAATCGGAACGTACAATCCAGACACTTGAAGATATGCTCCGTACATGTGTTCTGGATTTTGGAGGATCCTGGGAAGACTACCTACATCTGGTGGAGTTCTCTTATAATAACAGTTACCAAGCCAGCATCGAGATGACTCCATTTGAAGCTCTGTATGGACGAAGATGTCGTACCCCGCTATCATGGGACGACGTTAGAGAAAGAGCCCTGCTGGGACCAGAGATGGTGATCGATTCAGCTGAGAAGGTAAAGCAAATAAGGGACAGACTTCGAGTGGCTCAAGACAGGCAACGACATTGGGCAAATAGCCACCGAAGGCCCTTGGAATTTGAGGTAATTAAATTTATGAAATTCAAGTCAATTTAAATATTTTGCTTATGGAACTAAGACTTGATTGTGACTTTATTAAAGGTTGGAGAGCTGGTATTCTTAAAGATTTCCCCGACACGAGGCACCATTAGGTTCGGAAGGAGTGGAAAACTCAGCCCAAGATTTATTGGACCTTTTGGCATTCAGGAGAAAATCGGAGAAGTGGCATACCGACTGGCATTGCCACCCTCTCTGGATGGAGTACATAACGTCTTTCACGTGTCGCAGCTGAGGAAGTACGTGTCAGACCCCAGCCACATTTTGGATCACTCAGAGCTCGAAGTAGGCCCAAGTCTGACTTACCAGGAGCAACCCGTGGAGATACTGGATCGCTCGGAGAAAGTCCTACGGAACCAGGTTATCTCCCTGGTTCGCGTAGCTTGGAAGCACCATTCCCCCGGCGAATCCACCTAGGAGCGAGAAGACGAGATTAGAGAGCGATACCCCTATCTTTTTGAACCCTGAGGTGTATTTTATTTCTCGGCCTTTCTTTTCGTGCCTTGTTATTCTTAAATTTCGAGGACGAAATTTTTTGTAAGTTGGGTAGGTTGTAAACCCCCTAAATTTCCAAATTATTAAATCTTGGATTTTTCCCAATTTTCTGGAATTTTCTGGGAATTTTCTGTAATTAAAATCAAGCTTTTCAATTAATAAATGATTTTTAATTAGCAATAAATAATATTAAAATATCATGAAAATAATATTTTTGGGTGTAAAATAAAAAATTGGACTTAGGGTAATTTTTCTAGATTTTTCTGGGCCTCAGACATATTTTTAAATGCCTGAAAACTATTTAATTAATTAATTAAATAATTATCTATTTATTTATTATTTATTATTTATTATTTATTATTTATTTTATTTTTATTATTTTTTCTGGCCCATTAGGCCGCAGCCCGACCCGCCCGCGTGCACAGTCCCCCCACGTCCCGCGTCCCACGCCGGCCGCCGTGCGCAGCGCCGCGCGTCCCGCGCCCCGCCCGCCGCGCTCCCCGCGCCCACGTCGCCCCCGATCCGCCTTGGCCGGCCCCCTGCAACCGCCCGTTCCCCTATAAATACCCCGACCCCCGGCCGCCCTTCGACCACTCGCTCCCTCGCCCTAGCCACCGCCTCCGCCACTACGCCGCCAGCGCCGCCTCGCCGACGATGCTCCGCCCGCCGCAGCTCCTTCCCCCTCCCGTCTTCGCCCTCTGGAGCCCCGCCAGCGGCCGCCTTCGGTCGACAGCAACCCCAGCAGCACGAACAGCAGCCGCAGCCGCCTCTCCGGCAGCCCTGAGCCACCACCGCCCCCGTGAACGACGCGCCGCCCCTCGGCGAACAGTCCCCCGCCCTCGCCGGCCGCCCAGCAGCCGCCCTCCGCCGTCCACGGCCGTTCTCCGACGAAAACCCTAACCCTAGCCCTAATTTTGGATTCCGTGTCGGACACGACACGGACACGTCTCGACCCTGATTTTCGGGTCCCCTTCAGGTGCGTGTAACTTTTTGCTCGTAGCTCCGTTTTTGATTCCGCAAATTGCGTTGTGAAGCCTGTATGACCCTCTCGGTGTCCGGACAAACTGTTCGGGACATCGCGTCCTGTGGTGATCGCACACCGCGATCCAAAAACAGAAAAAACCAGACCATGTTTCACCCCCGGAACTGAGTACGTTCCGCCAAACGGGACGACTTGGTCACGTGCGGTCTTCACAGATCCGTGCGCACCATCGATACGGACGTGTGAGACTTCGCGGAAGCTGATTCGGGTGTGCGTGCACACCGGAATCAACGCGTATCCGCGGACATCGCCCCGTATCCGGCTTTTCTGCAATTCACCCTAACTTCGTGCACACTCGTCAGATCGAGACGAAACTTGCGCCATCGGACTCGTAGCGATACGCTGGTCCTGTGGGTCAAGTTTGGTTCGATTCTGAGAACGTTGACGAAATCGCGTGTCGTGGGCCCCACAGGCCCCGCTCGACGGGCGATTTTGTGTTCGGCTCATCGGAATCCAAATCTGGAAGTTCCATTGGGTTCGTATCAGCGTTCCTGACCTGTTGACACTAAGTTTGGTGAATTTGGAGACCTTTGACCCGGACGCATTTTTCGGTGCAATGCGGGCCCACCGGCGGACCCCGTTTTGACCCGAAACTGCCGTTTTTGCCCTTGTCTCCAAATTGGACCCAAGGACAGGCGTTTCTAGCTATTTGACATCTTCTGAGCATGATGGTAATGTCTATTTCAGCTTTTGGACTCATCTATGGACTTTTTCCCCAAGAACCAATTAATCAGATCCAAACAACAGGCAAGTACCTGCACCTCAAGTTAATCTTTATATATTGTGATAATTAATTCCCTGTCTTACATGTACCCTTGATGATTACACATTGTGTTAGAAATGTTGAATTTTATGTCTTGAATATTGGTAGTTCCTGTCTTGTTTTTTATGTCGGGTGGGAGAATACTAGGAGGCATGTAGTTTACCCTTTCCCCTGTCGTGACTGCTAGCTTTTGGTACGCGACTGTACCATCAGCCTGATACTCGATTATTCCTAACTGCTAGCCGCCTATGGCGTGCCTGATTAGCCTTATAAACCCCTACATGCCAACTATGTATTCTAAAAACAAACACAAGTACACACATATAGTTTCTGGTTATTTCTTGCTGGCTATTGTAGTTTCATTTCCTGTTTCATATATTTCTGTTTCACATATTCCTGTTTGCAGTTAACTCTGAGATAATAATGTTCTGTTAATGCTGTTTCTCAACATGATAGCCAATATTTAATTGTCATAAAATATTTAGTTTAACATTGTTGTGCACTGTGTACTTTGCTCCTTTCCTGACTGGATCTGTTGATTTAGGCGATGATGAGGACCTTGTCCCTACTTATTATGGTCCCTATGAGGGGACTGATGATACCTATGAGGAGCCAGAACCCACCCAGGAGACCCCTGCTGCGGAGTAGCTAGTAGTAGCTACCTTTCATTTCTATTTCTTATCTTATTTATCGGGTTTGTCCCCGATTTCAATATTGAATTTCTGTACTTAAATATTTGAATTTGTTGTCACATTTATTTCAGTTGCAAATCTTAAGTTTTATTTCTCATTATTATCTTACCTATGTTGTTGTGAATGAGCTAGTTAGTAATTATGGATTGACCTAGACAACGTACTACCGCCGACTCTGCGGCGTAGGCTGGACGTACCCACGCACTCGTGCCCGAACTTTCGGGTGTGGGTCGTGACAGATACAGGACTTGACATTGACATTATATTCCTAGATGCTATATGACTTGTTGCATTAGATATGATTGTGCGTGACATGGACATGGTGCATCGTGGACATGAGACGTGTGATTACATTGGGTGGGGAGAGACACACAGGCTACAGGCTGATCATATATATAAACCCCTATTATTGTGAGGCACAAGACTCTGAAGCCCGAGCTTGGCCCATTACTCAATATTACTGCTGCTACCGGCTCCCCGATACAGAGCTTGTAGTGGCTTCAGCCTGAGTTCTAGTGCTGCTCTCATCTTGCATATCACTTAGCTGGTTATTTAGTATTCCCTTATTGTTCCATCTATTGCTGGAGAGACCCACAGGCTACAAGTTGACTATATTATGTCGGCTACTCAGTCTCCCGCTGAGCTAGACCACCTCATGATACCACTACTACCGGCTTCCCTACACAGAGCTTGTAGTTGTTTCAACCTGAGTACTATTGATGCTCTCTCTCTTGCATTTCACACAGATGTTTACATACTTACCCTATTTATCTCATTATTTGCTGCACTGCTTTTATTTTGGCTTGTATTTTCTGTACCTTGCTATGTCTCCTGAGGACCTGGATCCGGATTATGTCCCCAGGATTTGCAGACGAGTTCTATCCCGAGGTATACGGGACCACAGCAGGAGCAAATACAGGAGCTGATACATGAGCTGTACCGACACCCGAGGACGAGATCGTGCCAGAGGACTTCTCCTGAGTATTGTCTGGTGATACTCATTTATTTCTATTTCCAGTTCCTTTATTTCCAGTCTATTGCATTGCTGTATCAGACTTGTTCTCGGATTGTTTTCCGAGACACTTTTATTGAGATTGTTAGTTATTTCCTTTGTTTTTATTCTGGCATTTGATCTGTGATTATCTGTTTTGGATGAGATTAGTATAGACTGTGACTTGTATCGTTGGACCTGCTTACTCTTATATTACAGCTTAAGTATGCCCCGATGGATCCATTAAATTGGCTTTGTCCATCGGTGTGTGCTGCTGGCCATTATCACGCGTCTAGTCCCTCGGTATTTTGGGACTGGGGCGTGACATATATATATATATATATATATATATATATATACATATATATATATATATATATATATATATATATATATATATATCCAACTCCCACCCGCCAACTGAGTTGGCGGGCACTTTGGTTTTTTCCAACAACTCGCCAACTCAGTTGGCGAGTTCTCCCCTTCCCTATCATTTCACCAAACCCCTCCCCTTTCTTGCAATTATATATAAATATATTACTTTATTTTTAAAAAACGTATTTTTAATGTATATTGTCAATATAAAAAAATAATTTTGTATTTAAAATATAACTAGTAGTCTGGTATATATTATGGGTCACTTTTAACACAAAATTTTGGTGGAGCATCTTTTTGAATTACTTTTTTCAACTTTTTTTCTTTTACGTTATATATGATGATCCCATTTTAAAAGTTCTTCTATGTCCCACCCTCCATCCCCCCCTCCTCCCACCCCCTCTCCCCTCCCGCGATCGGTCCTGAGGACGTGTACTAAGTTCAAAATATTACTAAGGACGTTTTAATTTTTTTATTAGTTTTTTATACATAATAAAGTATTGATAAAATTAAATATTTCACAAGTTTGTTGTTGTTCAGTTTGTTAGAATACATGTTTGTGAACTTAAGTTCTTGGATTGAAATCTCAGTCAATGCAATATTTTTGTAATTTTTTTTAAAAGTTGTGGAGTAAAAAAACATTATTTCCACTTAAAAAAAGAAGCAAAAATACTACATCCAACAAGATTTGATCTCAAAACTTTTGGTTTACAAATATATATTCTAACTAACAGAGTTACAATAAACTTATGTATTAGTCAAATTTACTAAAGCTTTATTCTGTATAGAAAATTTATAAATAAAAAATAAATTTAAAATCAAAACACCCTTACTAGGGGTGTTTTGGACTTAGTAAAAAAGTTGAAAAAAGTTTTGGATTATACAATTCTGAAACCAACTAATGTCGTATTTGTTCTTTGTTTGCAAATTTCTCAAACTATTTTATTTTTTGTAACTTTTTTTTAATTTGATGCTTTGTATGAAAATTTACAAATTTATAATCATTCTACCAACTATAACTAAAAAAATAACTCTATCCTCACAAGCCAATTTATAGTGTTATTTAGTTTAGGAACGTGAGAATAGAGTTACTTAATTTATTTTTTGTTTAATTTAGTAACATGGGAAAGTAGGAACATATTGCTTGTTTAAAGGAAAATAAAATTATATATATATATATATATATATATATATATATATATATATATATATATATATATATTTTATAATGTAGGTTCAAATATTTAGTTTATCCTGAATATTGCTTATATAGAGAAAGAAATAGAGAGTGAATAGTAAATAATAATAGTTACTTTTATTATTATTTATTATGTAACTAAAACTAATTATATTTTAAAATAAATTTAAAATAATAAATTTGTCACTTCCAAGAAACATCCAAACATGTTCACTAGTTTAGTCGAACCGAGTTCGATCACTCTTTGAAGCTCGTTCGTTCGACTTTCAGTCCTAAATAATGTGATAATCTTTCTCGTCGTTTCACATGGTAATGACTTTTTCTTTTTCCCTTATATATATACGATGTCTTTTCTTTCTCCCATATACACTATTTTGCGTACACCACATGCACCCATCCTTTGATTCAGTCTCATGATGAATTTGAACTTTTCTTATTATATAGTAGTATAAATTATAATATATTGACATGCAAATTTAATGTGAAGAATTTGGTATGCAGATTTAATGTAATGAAGCAATGTGTCCTAAACTGAGCAATGTATCCTAAACTGAACCAGTTAAAAAGAATGCTTGTAAGTAAATACGGTTGTAAGGTGTCGATGGATAGGGGTACAACTCGGACGGGTTATGTCAGGTTTGAATATCTTAATCTGAATATGAGTCCGAGTATCTTCAACCCTAACCCAAATCGAGCCCCAGCCTAAGTATCTTTAATCCTAATCCAACTCATTAACGAGATTATCAACATCATAAAGCTCGAGCTCGGGCTCGATTTGCACCTTGCCCGAGTTGCACCCCTATTGATGGATGGATCTTGGTAGTCTTGTGTAGAGTGGAATATGTATCCAAGTTTTAAAGACATGTATCCAAAGTTTTATATTTAAACAAAAAAAAATTATAATCAAATATATTCAATATTCAAATTATTTTTAAACCACATGTATCCAAAGTTTTTAAAAAAATGTTTACAACAAATTCTAATTAAAATATATTTAAATAAGATATAAGATGATCCGAACCATTCAATTTCGAATCGAAATATATATATTTTTTTATATTAAAAAATAAATAATTATGAATAAATTATTAAAATTTAAAAGTTATATATTTAGACATAAATTTAATTTTTTTTAATTTTTTTTCTTAAAAATTTTAAAATTGAATAAAGTAATAGTTTGACATATCAAAACTAATACAAATTGAATACTTAACATTTGTATAGGTTGGATACAAATTAGATTAATTCAAATTGGATAATTAACATCAAATTGGATAATAGCATTAAATTGGATACAAATTAATTCAAATTGGATACTTAACATTCCTATCATTTGGATATCTCTACTATATAATGCCAAAACTAGGCTTCACCGTGAAAAAATTTCGTTCCAAAAATACCCTTCAACATATTTAGTAATTAAAAAGAATACCTACAATAAATTCCACTGACAACCATTTAAGAGATGCAATAATGACAACCATTTACGGAAATAAAAGGGTTCATGCTACTTGCTAAGTCTTTTAAATTGTTACCAAAGAATTCGAAGTGTTGAACCATTAACCTATATAATTAAAAGCAGTAGAAATAAACTAACTCATCAACATCATTCACTTCAATATACGTGCAAAACACGTGCATATATACTAGTGAATAATAATATTAAATTGGATATATATCATACATCAGCAAATATGGTCACAAGGACATCCCTTGCTCCACGTATGGTCACAAGAAGAGAGGTCATATGGGTCACCGGTTACTCGCTGAAAATGCATGCAAGCATGTGCTTGTTTCCACACATGTGGTCACAGAAGACGAAGCACCACTAGCTCAGTACTCCACTGTCTCCACAGCATGCAGCACAGAAGACGAAGCATTACTCCACCGCATGCAGCACAAGCATGCACAGAAGATGAAGGGGCATGCACAGAAGACAAAGTACATCTGGGTTGCTCCACTACTGCTGTAAACAGAAAAGAAATAGCATTTAGTTACCAAAGAAAAAGACTATAAAAAAACACAAGTACTGTTTACAGTTCAAATTCTCTTCTTTTACATTCCGCACAATGTCTTCTTCTAACCACACTGCCCAACAATCAATTCAGCGTCCAAACAAACTTCAAGGGTTTGATGACAAACCCTTATGGAATAATGTAAAATTTCTTAATTTGGCTGCTGGTGGAGGCGGAAATAGAAGTTGGGTTTGCAACTATTGTAGTAGGAAGGTGATCGGATCTTATACAAAAGTGAGAGAACATTTGTTAAGACAACCTAAGAAGGAGAATGAAGATGCTGAACAAAAGAAGCTCAAAAAGTTTCAAATGCAATAAAGAATGTTGCATACATTATTTTACCTGAAGACACAAATCTTGTGCAACCAAAGAAAAGAAAGGGGGGTCTCAAGGTTGCCTTAAACGCTGTTACTAGAGATATTGCTGACAAAGAATTTGCTTGTGCTATTTGCGCGAGCGCTTTATCGTTCAATATTGCTAAATCTCCTTGTATACTAAAATATTTACAAACTTTAGAAAACAACAATTTAGCAGGTTATGTTCCTCCTTTATCGTTCAATATTGTCTCATTATATTCAAAAATGTTTACAAAGTCTAACAATAATTATTTTGCAGGTTATGCTCCTCCATCATTTGATAGACTTTGCACAACATTACTTGCATAAGAAAGGAGCACGTCAAGAGTCTACTCCAACCTATCAAGGACACATAGAAGGAGAGAGTTGTTTCTATAGTTTCAGATGGTTGGACAGATAGGCAGCGACGACCAATGATAAATATTATGGCTGTATCTTCAGATGGGACAATGTTTATAAAATCAATTGATTCGAGTGGATGTATTAAAGATGCAAACTATGTAGCGGATGTGTTTGTGGAAGCAATCAAAGAAGTAGGAGAAGAAAATATTTTTCAAATTATAACGGACAATGCAAGTAATTACAAGGCTGGTGGGTTAATTATTGAAACCAAACATCCAACAATATTTTGGACTCCATGTGTAGTGCACAACTTGAATCTACTATTGAAGAGAATATGTGCACCATCGGAAAAGAAATCTCATTATGCGCAATGTAAGTGGATTTTTGACATGATTAATGATGTACAAAATGTTTGAAATTTTGTGGTTAAACAAAGCATGGCCTTGTTTATATTTAACAAGTAGTCAAAATTGGCTTTGTTAAGAGTTGCGGATACAAGGTTTGCTTCAAGCATTATCATGTGTATATGTTTAAAAGAAGTAAGATCAGCTCTTGAAAGAATGGTGATGGATGTTGATTGGAAAGTATATAGGGGTGATGGTAACTCTTTGGTCGAACTTAAAGCACGTGAGATAAGAGCATGCATTGTTAGTGACTCATTCTGGGACAAAGTTGAATACTTGATTAATTTTACCGAACCAATCCGACATGCTAAGATTGGCCGACACAGATGCTCCTGTTTTTCATTTAATTTATGATATGTGGGATATTATGATAAAAAATGTCAAAAAGTTATATTTGAACATAAAAAACTGATGAAATATGTGGGAAGAACTTTTTTGATGTTATTCATCAAATTTTGAAAACCAGGTGGAACAAGATCAATACTCCTTTATATTGCATGGCATATTCATTGGTTCCTAAATACTATTCTAATGCTTGGCTATAACGGGGAAGCAATGGATCATCCCGGATAGCCCCACATCAGGATAAAGATGCCTCCATCAATAGGAGCAAATGTTTCAAACAATTCTTCAGAAACTCCAATGATTTTCAAAAAGTTTATGTTGAGTATGGTGCTTTCTCATGTGGCTCTAACTATTTCAGCGAGCCTCATGTCATTGAGGGGAGAATGTATGAAGAATCTGTTTCTTGGTGGGCTAATCATGGTGCATCAACACCCTTACTACAACATTGGCTTTTAAATTGCTTGGGCAACCAGCTTCTTCCTCTTCTTCGTAGAGAAACTATAGCACATATTCTATGATTCAAAGCATCAAAAGAAGTCGTTTGACAACCCAAAGAGTTGATGACCTAGTATTTGTGCATTGCAATCTCCGTCTCTTGTCAAGAAAAAGTCCGAAGTATCAAGAAGGGGTGACAAAAGAATGGGACATTGATAACTTTTTTATTACTAAACTGATGTTTTCTCTGGATAAACTTTTTTTTAACATATAAGCTATCCAGATCTGTGAAATTATAAAATCTGCTCCACTTCTTACACATAAATATTTACATCGGCTATAGTAACATGGCCCAAATTTACGTGCCCAACTAAAAAGGAAAGAATATAGTTAAAAATGGAAGTAAGCATTTAATAAATATATATGTTGTTGACATGAAAATATATTTATCCACTGCATGCACAGATGGTTAACCATTATACCTGGTTTAAACTTCCAATCAAACAATGTTGTTCTTTATAAAATGGACCACTGCATGCACAGTTGGTTATTTTGTCACATTAGACATGAAAGTAAAATTTAGCATCTGTAGTTATTATTTTTCTATGTTTTGTATGATGGTTAATTGTGGACCTATCATGTAAGATTTTAATTGAACGGTGAATTTGATATCAATTAAATTTTCTTTTATAGGTGGGGATGAATATTCCATAGATGGGGAAGAGATTGAATCAAGTGACTTTGTAGCAATTTCTATTCAGGAACCACAAGTTTCTCTTCACGAACCACAAATTGAAAAGATGATATTTGAGGAGGATGATGGCTCATGAGTTGGCAGAAAGTTAATAAAAGGAAGAGGAAAATCCGAACTTGGAGATTTAATTCAACAAGTATCTTTTGCCCTTTTTTGGACTTGTTATTTCTGGTGCAAATTCGTATGTTTTGTAAGTTTGATTTAGTATCCAAAATTTTCTTTGAATATTATGCACTTTGGTAATTTTTCTGGATTAGACATCTTCAACATAGATTTTGAGATGAATGAGATATTCAAGTTTCCTATTTATTTAGCAAAATTATTTATTTTAATAGATGTATTTCCGTACCCGTATCCAAATTTTGGATCCTTTTTAGCCGAATTCGTGTGTCCTTCAATTATGATTTTGGATATGTACCCGTACCCGACATCCGTACCCGAGTCCAGGTAACATAGCCCTGCGCCTACGAGCAAGGCGAGCCTTAGGCGCACCTGGGACGCGCCTTTGACTACAATGCCCAATATAATCAGAATCTTAAACTTCAGTGTCATTCCACCAGCTCATACAAGGCATTGTTGATCAATTTTGACAATTTGATCGAGGTGATTCAGTGTATTGTAAAACACATACTTAAATCCTACATCATGAACATTGCCATCCTAGGATCTTACTTTGATTACATATTGTTTTCTCTTCAAGGAAAAACAAGATTAAAAATATTTTATTTTCAACCACTAATTTACTTTGACTTCATATTTTTATATTTTCTTAATCGAAAAATGTTATACTACCAAACAAGTTTATTCCATCTAAGAGCAAATTAAATCTTGCTATCTAAGAACAAATAAGGAAAAAAAAATCAATTAGGAGATTAATCATTTTGGAATTATTTAAAAAAAAGACATAAATCAAATATATCTAGAAGTATTACCTGATGCATGAGGGAGAGAGAGAGAGAGATACACGCACGACCGATGAGCCTCGGAGAGAGGAGCACAAAAAGAGAGAGTCCAATTTTTACTCTCTCTCTCTCTCTCTCTCTCTATATATATATATATATATATAAAATTTTGAGTGGGGTCACATGACCTCAATTGTCCATGGCTGACTCCACCAATGCCCTCGAGGTTTGTTTCTTCTAGTTGGAATACTTAATATTTAACCCTCAACTCGCAAATACAACTTTGGAGTTATGGTGCAATGTAAGGGTCTTTAACATTTGGTATCGGACAACATTATTAAGATGCAAGAGACCGCAAGGACTAAAAAGACTCAGCAGGAGCCTCAAGATAAAAATTAGGGCTGTATAGTAGGTAACTTGAGACAAGCTTGTGGTTTATCAGTTATTATTCTGTCCTAATTGGAAAGATAAATGTACCAAGTATCACGTGTAAATTCTACATTGAGAAGTTTGAGAGGTCAACATCAACAAAATGAAGTGTTCGATCAAGAAATAGTTGTTAGGTAGGTGAACATTAAAGTGAGAAAGAGGGAGACTTGCATATTGACGCATGGCAGTGGACGTGAGAGTCAGAGATGTAGATGACGGTTTGGGTCAGGTTTAACATACGGACGGTTAAAGTGACCGCCTAAGGATGTGAGGAGACAAAAATCTCAAATTGCCTCTGTGACCGACCACTGCTGAGAGGCAGGTCTCTTAATAACACTTTGTGTATCAGAGAAATCTCGGTTCAAAGTTCAAATCCCTCTTGCATGATCTACTTGACATGTTGGAATAATAAATTTTTAACTCTCACCACAACTCTAAATTATGGCGCATTGCCAGGGTCTTTTAACACTAGCCAGTTCTAAGAGATTCCTATTGTTTGTAAACATGGATTTTTTTTAGGTACGACTAATATAGATGTGGATAATGACGATCTATGGGATTGATTAGTTTTCAGTAGGAAATGGTTGGCATGTATTATAATCTACCAGAATCCTCATAGCATACGCATTTTACTGTTTGAAGATCGATTAATGGCTTATGACTTAGTCCGACAAATGGGCTTCACTATATTTCCAAACGCTATGCAAATGGAGATATCTCCCATGTCGAGCATGCACGAGTTTTAGAAACATAATTTTCAGATGGTATGAAATTTTCACAACATGATACCCACAGAACATTTGACATTCTCGATCAATCTGATATATGGGGCTTTAGTTCCAAAATCTAAAGGCACTGCACATATAGCACATATTATTTATAGTTATATTGAGCCACCACGAGCTTTAAAAGCCAAATTTCAGGTCAATGTCGATATAATATTAATTAGAACCTCAAGCTTTTGAAGAGTGTTGAAGCATTGGCCTAAAGACTGCAGTTGTTCTAAATGTTTTGCATGAGCACACCTAAACAACTTCATGTGATGCCTTGTCAGGTGGGCATCGCAAATCTTAGGAAGCACGGGCAGTCAAAAAAAAAATCAGTGTCATCGAACACAAATCGTACACAACACAGGTCCTTGAATATAAACTAGGTTACAAGGGGCATGACAAACCCCGTGTCCAGTCCGTGTCACAATTAATCAAACGATACATAACCCACATTTAGAAATAATGGAAGAAACGAAATGAATCCCAATGGTTTTAACATGAGAGGACTTGCCTGCACTCATCTGTAGGATCGAAGCTTTAAAAAAAATTATTAGGGATTTTTCAGTTTGGTCCCTACAATCAGCAGATACCCACAAGTTTAGTACTTAGGGAAAATCTTTCTACAATAAAAAATGAAAAATTTGGAATTAAAAGTTTAGCATTTCTGTATATAACATCATAATAGAAAAAAAAAAAGTTTAAATTTTTTTCGTTCATTTGCACATTAAGTAGAGGGAAAAAGGAAACAAGGAGAATATTAGGGTTACCAATGATTAGAAGTGAGAAAGAAATAAAATATAATGGGAAATTAGGGTTTTAGCGGGACGGAGGGAGGAGGGAGGCGGAGAGAGCTGGGTCCAGTAAGTCCGTCCGGATTATCCGAAATCTCGATAATGGATCGGAATGTTATTTAGACAGATTTGCCCCTAAAAATTCCCCAAATAACGTACTTGCCCTCTTACTATTCCATCTACTCTCCTGCATATTATCTATGCGGGAAGTACGATCCACTGTCGATTTTTAATCTCGTACTAATCATGTCCTTCCAAATTTCCGCCTAAACTCTCACTACCGTCGGATAAACCGAACTCAAGAAAAGGAAACATTTATTATATTTTTCTTTTCCTTTTTCTAATCTATCATTTGAAAACTAGAAAATCTAGACCGTCCAATTTGCGATCTACGGATAGCGTCGGCAACTATGGCGAAGGAAAAACGGTGGCTTTGGTCAATAGGAAAGAAATTCGCTAATTTTGTCTCTAAATTAGAAAGAGATTTTATTTTTCTTCAAATTTTAGTGTTTTTCTTTTATGCTCATATGATAAATTTGGATGAAATTGTTTTGACCTAAACTTGGATTGAATTTTGCATCTTTCAGATTTATTTTCTCCCTTCAAATTTTTGTTTGTTGGTTATTTTTTATAGATGTCCTAATGAATTTTTTGATGCAAAATTACAATTTTTTTATTTGGTCGACTGGTCTATTGGATTATAGTTAATTGTGTCAAAGTTGGCATGTTTTAGGTGCCCATGTGAATATTTGGTTGCAATTTGTTTACATGTCCTTGTGTTAGTTCATCAATTTCAAATACAAGATTGCTTTAATTTGAAAATTATTTAAGAAAAATTGCAAAAAAATTAACCATACGAATGCGTATGTGATAATTGGTTACCTTTTGCACCACTGAGGGGGTGGTAAGACCAATAAGGAAAGGGAGGAGTGTGTGTGGGTTTGAATTCTAAAATAATTAAATGGGAGGGGATCTCTTGGTTTTAGGAAGGGGATTGTCATTAATGACCGACCTATTCCTAAAAAAAATTGTTAAAGTTTGCTTAGATCATATATATTTTTAGTATTGGTTTATATAATATTTGCAACTTTTTTGTAGGAATTATTATTTGTTCATCTAAATTTTTACTAAGTCATAATCTAATTATTTGAATTTGTGGGTATGTTTGATGGATTTTGTGATATAAAGTTTTACAGTCGACTTGGCGTATTTGAGGGTTTAACAACAGCAGCAACAATGAATTATTTATTCCATTAGGGTTTTAGATGAGAGAAGATATATGCGATGTAGACTCATACATTTGCTGATAAGGAAGAGCGCAAATATAGTAAGTAAAGGAGGCACTGGGACTAGAGGTAGGCTCAAAACCAATATGGATTGAAGCTTTAAAGAAGTATATGATTCTTGTTAGTGTTACGGTGAACATGGCCTTTAACAGAGGTGGATGGAAGAAAAAGATTTAAATAACATACCTTAAAAGATTTGCGTCGAATGCTTTCTTCTTCTTCTTCTTCTTCTTCTTCTTCTTGTAGATTTTCCAATATGAAACATGTCCTCTTCTATTTTGTAAGTTTTTTATTTAGGTTTGCTAGGTGTTACTTGAAAGAGTTATTATGCTGTAATTGGGAGAAATTATTTTTTCATGTTAGTTTGTTAAATGGGATTATCAATATGAGTTATTTGGCTAAATGATAGTCATTGGGAAAAATGTTGGGATCCAGTCTCATTCGAGTACTGGGATAGTCTGGATACAGAGGGACCGATCTCAACCCGAATTCAGTCCCTTGTCGAGTTTGGTCCAAACTCGGTGTGTTTCGTTCGAGAACCTTTTGGCAAGACGCCAATCGAACTCAAGGTTGAGTTCAGTTCGACGACAGCTGACGAGTTTTGGATTTTAATCAGCCCCGTTGGTTTCATGCGGATGGCCAATATTTGTGTTGGGCTATTTTAGAATTTTATATGACCTAAAATAGGGTTTCTCAATCTATTTGTACGTGTTGAGATTGGAGGCATAAGTAGAGCATATACTGAAGATTCGAGGGTGCTTGTCCACAACAAATCTAAGAGAAAATCGTACTTTGCTCTTAGGGCTCGCCATCCAAGACAGCAGAATGATGAGATCTGTTCGAGGAGTCGTCATCTTCGTACAGGAAGTAATACGGGTAGGGTGAATGATTTCTTGTATATTCTTTTTCTTCTTGAGTTTGGTGAGGGGGTTGAACCTTTGGGAAAAGGGTTCAACATTGCTTTTGTCAATCTTGTAATTTTACTTGTGTTATATATATTGGGATTTGTCCAGGTGGTGTAGTCACTGAACATATACTGGTTCTTATCTGTCTTGGTGCTTGCGTTAGACGAGGGTTGGTTATCTCAGGTAGCCTACGTTTTTGCTGGTCAACTTTAGACACGGTATCAGAGCGCTTATAAGGCGTGTCTGATCCCCGCATATAGTATCATATCTTTTGGATCTAGTCTGATCCCAACATCTGGTATCAGAGCTCTCAGGTTCGCAAGAGGGAAGATACAACAATATCTACGGAGCAGATGAACACACGTATGATGTCATGGCCCAATCCTTAAATACAAGGTACTGAGCAATGTGGCAATGGCCAACATCACAACTCCAATGGCCATTCCAACTTAAATGACCCTTTAGAGTGCACTTAGGTTAGAAAATATAAGTAATAGTCCAATATCTATACACATGTAACAAATCTATAATTTATCCACAGAAATAAAATAGATGCACACAAATATAATCAAGTCTAATACAATGCATAAAAGGAAATAAGTCTCAAATGTCAGAGTGCATCATCAAAGAGTTTCCCGGGGAACAATCCGCTAAAATAAGTCTCAAATGTCAGAGTGCATCATCAAGGTAATCCTCCACGCCTACACCTGGAAACATAATCCAAATCCAGATCCTCAGGTGTAAACCCCCTCATTTATTTCTATAGATAGACTGGTTTTGAGTTAGAAAATTTTGGTTTAACATCAGGTATTTGAGGTTTAGATTTAAGGTTGCAAATGTCTGATTCTTTACTTAAACCTTTGGTGCGCCCTACCGTTGTTGAAATATTCGGAGCCCAACATTAGCCCATAATTTCCAACTTATTGTTGCATTCTAGACTTGACACGCCAACTTAGGCCCTGGACTTTTCCGTCACTCAAAATCGTAATTCCTTGTGCTCTAATTTAATTACATAACTTCCCGTATCCGAAATCCAATATTTAATCCTGTGTCGCGCACCTGTGTCGTTGCCATCAATTTTGAGACACCAACTCAATCCGTTAAGCTGGACCAATTAAAGGGTCCAAGACTGACACCAAGCCTACACCTTTCATGACCTTTGTGTCACTCCCAATTGAGATCCCATGTGCTCCCATTTAATTTAAAAGTACATATCAATTTATTTTAATTAAATTGGGGATACCAACTTTGACTAATCTCATCTTAACCCCAATTTAACCCAATCCTCCCTTTAATTAAGCCCTGTTTGATAATAAATGAAAGAAATAAAATAAGGTTTATACGAAACCCTCTCTTTGGTTTACAAACAAGAAGTACAATTAATCCTATACGAGGATATCAAGTACAAATTTTAATCTGGGTAAATATTGCTATAGGAGTCTGATCTGCAGTCGATCACTTTGTCCCTTGGACCACACGATGATGAAGAAGTGCTGTAGAAGACGCAGAAGCTTCAAAGATTGCAAAGGGGAGTGGATGCTCGATGCCAAAATCGTCGATCACTACTCTCTCTCTTCTCTCTCTGTTCTTTGATTTTTTTTTGACTTCTATTCTCTAAGTTTTTGACTTTTCGACCCTGGACCTCTGTCAATAGACGTCTCTATTTATAGGGTTTTAGTGACAGTAATCGTCCAGTCGACGTAGAAGCCGGACAGTGGAGAGTGTGGCACTTTTTACGCGGCGGTTATAATAACTGCCATCCACGTATAAATGATCTTCTGAATCTGCGTGTGACGCGTGTCCATTAAGATATAATGCGTATAACTGCTGCGAAGATCACGGCATGCAAGCCACGTAGGTCGCTGTCCCTTTCGTAGAAAAGGTTGGCGTAGAAGCCAATAACTGTCACCATGGCGTAGAAGCCAAATAGTTGTCAAACAGGCGTAGAGGCCAGGTAGGCATAGAAGCCTGATGCTGCATGGATAGGTAGCTAGCGTAGAAGATAGTCGATCCTCCTTTCTTGACTGAGGTCTTGAGCTAATTCTGGACCAAATAGCCTTATTACGCACCAATGCAAAATGTAGCCTGAGTTGGCGTATTCCGGGAAGATAGCATATGGCGTACCCCTTATAGCTAAAAATAGCCCGTTGGCGTATTCCAAGGAGATAGCGTACAGCGTGCTCCCATAGCTAAAAATATCCTGATGGCGTAATGTGCAAAGGTGATGATGTGGACGTATTAGCCGTAATCATGGCTCGCCCAGTCTTTGAAAATATAACCAAATCTCGTGCATTAAATGCAGAGATCTGCCCCCATCCTGCTCATTAACTGCAGAGACGTGCCTCAAGCTCTGTACGAAGAGCAGCTTTTGACGTGGCAGTCCGTTTGTCTTCTGCGGAGCGTAAAAGCTCACATCTGCCTGTGTAAAACTAGGCAGTGTATTCCCTTGTATGCGTAAAAGCAGTTTATACCAAGAAAATGTCACTAAACGACAGTTTGGGTCTCTGTGCCGCACCATCATTACAGCCGTCATCTGGATAGTCGTGCAGTACTCTTTGTCAGGAGTCAGGTTCACTGCATGATCTGACAGGTTTATTCGAGGAATACGTAGCGTTCCTCGTACACTTCCATGCTGCATTAAAAGCGGATGAGTTTTACGCTATAAAGGCGATGCAACAATCTTTTTACGCTGAAGCAGTCTGAACATACTGCATTACGCGGGTTGTTTTTGGAGCTATGTTTTACGCTGTACTAGCGAAAAAGCTCTGTTTGTACGCCGATGGCTCTGAGGTCACGTCTTACGCCACACAGCACTGAAATACTGCATATAACTCCGCAGCATATTTTTCATGCTTCTACAAGACCCCCTTCAAAGTTTTCAAATTCCTCGTAATTTGAAACACTTTGAATGAAGCATAAAATGGTCAAGTCTGACTCGTTCCTCGAGGCTAATTTCTTGGCGGATTCTTAGGGATTTGTTGGAATTTGGTGTGTTCTCTTTTGCCTATATAAAGGCTGAGGAGTTAACCTGTTCTTCCCATATTTCCTTCACTACACAGAGATGATTGTCGGAGTTCATCGGATCGACTTGAGGAAGAAGAAGACCATATTTTTCCAGCATATAAGGAGCCAAAAAAGAAGGCATCTTCGAGCAAATATTCTCTGCAACGATGGATCATGGAAGGATATCATAGCTTCCTTTGCTCGGGATAATCAACAACTTCATATGGCGATTCGTCCAGGAGAGAGGAAGGGTCACATTCGACCATACAGCTTGCAAGCTGTATTTTCTCCCGTCGTTCGTGGACGAGGGCAGAAAAACTAGCCCTGTCTTCGAGTATTGAGTTGGGTCTAAAACCTCAACTCAATCTGTCATGGCGTATGGAGGATGGGCTCTGAAAAATTTACACAAGCCCAGTTGTGTATCCTCCCGCCATTAATTATTTTCTTGTTAATCGGCCGTAAAAACCGACTAACTGCTGAAGAAGACGGAAGAAGATCTCCACCAATACGAGAACCTGGCAGAACAGATTCTGGGGGTGATGTTTAAATGAAGATGAGAAATCTTTTGTAGACGGAATTTCCCTCATATGTAATCATGAAGATGAAAAAAACCCTTTGTAGACTGGATTTCCCTCATATGTAATCATGATTTAATAAAGTCATCTTCTTTTGCGTATCTGATGATTTGTCATATATATTTTGCTGTGATGAAGTCTGAATATGTGTAGCTTCGACATGTCTGGATAACCTTACGCCGACTCTGATAGAAAGAGTATTTGGTCCCATCCTGTCTTTTACGCATAACTGAAGATGCGCAGAAAGTCGTTTAGCATTTAAGTCGAATATTCGAACTGTCCTGCTGTTTGGAATGAGGAACCGCGTAGAATTCTGAACTGTCACTCTTCTGAGAAGAAGAATTTTTGTTCAGACCATCATCTTCAAGAATGATTTCTCGAAAATTCCTTGAAATAGGGCGAGAAATGGCTGTCAAAAACTGAGTCGCCATCTTGAACTGTAGAAAAAATATTCAGACTGGATTCTGGATGAACTTCCAATCGACCCAAGAAGAAGAGTCATTTTTAATGTTGAACTCTGTATACTTTGGGTACTTGGGATATTTTGAGGCCAAGAAGGAGCATCTTCTGTGTGAACCCTTGCAATTGACCGCCTTGAAATTTGTTCAGATATACGCATACTCTGGCCTGCGTATTTTCAGATATGCGAAAAGTCATAGTTCTGAAATATAGATGAGCCTAAAATCATAAGTTTGTAGCCTCTCGAGCGTAAAAACTGCTGAGCGTAAGAGCATCCGGGCGTAAAACTGTAGATTTGTAGCCTCTGACAAGAAAGCATCCTAGCGTGAAGTTGTAGATTTGTCATCTCTGAGCGTAAAAGCTACCGAGCATGAAATCATAGATTTGTAGCTTCTGAGCGTGAAGTCGTAGGTTTGTAGCCTCTCGAGCATAAAAGCTACCGAGCGTAAAAGCATCCGGGCGTAAAACCGTAGACTTATAGCCTCTGAGCGTAAAACCGTAGATTTGTAGCTGCCGAGCGTAACAAGCTCCTTGGCGTAAAATCACGAATCTGCTCCGCACGAAAAACTTTTTGAATTCGCTGATTGTCCGCCTTCCCTGAGTAGTAGGCTGACGTGGTCCCCAATCATAACCGAGTATTAAATATCGGATTTGGTTAGGGATTCGAGGAGTCCATCTGAACTCTATATATACCCCAAGGCCTTCAGAGAAAAACTTTTCATCTGTCTTTTGCAAAAGAAAACCTTCATTTTTTTGAGTACTCTCCTTCGTTTCCTCTTTGAGCATTCTGAGTTTTTAGAAATGGCACCAAAACCAATCTCCTCCTCTAAGGGAAAGAAGGCTGCCTCATCTTCTCGCTCCTCTGCCCAAGCAAGAGCGACTCCCATCGGGCAGGGCAAACTTCGCTCTGAACGAAGTGTCCCTCCGACGAGCTGTGCACTGGGCGTTATAGGTAAAGCTTTTGGGACGATAAAAACGAAGAAAATCCTTCGTACACGTTGTACGTGGATGCGCTAGGTCATCTTCTGTGCTGAACGCCTCTTCGAGGAAGATGATGCACAGAGATGTTTCATCTTTTACGCCCACATTTCTAATGTGTCAGCGTAAAAACTCCATATTTTCGCAGTCTGGCGTAAAAGCTTTGACTGTCGAAATTTGGCGTATACTACAAATTTTGGGTGTTACGCTCTGGATGAAAACTCCGGCGTAATAACTCAAACTTTGGCAGTCTGGCGTAAAAAAAATACAGACTATCATTTTTGTGTATACTGCCAATCTTGGATTTTATACCTGGGAATAAGATTCCAGCGTAAAAATTTAAGTTTTCACAGTCTTGGCGTAAAAGCACAGACTGTTTGATCTTCGACATAAACTGCAAGACTGTGAAGTCTTAGTAGAGAAACTGACATATTTTTCTTGCACTTTGTAGTTAACTTGCAGATACCTCCGTTGGCTGAGGTGATGAGTTCTGCTGCTGGGATGCTGAACTCTAATTACCTGGAGGATTTGTCCCATGTGATATTTCCTATCTCCGGACCCCAATATCCTGAAGGAAGGGGAATCCTGATATCGTCTCAAGGCGAGCGAATGCTGTTGAGCATGATCAACGGAGAGCCCCTGACGTATATAGACGGGACCAAATACATAAAACCGGCTTTCCTCTTCAGGGATATGATTGACAAACAATTTTAGACGAAGCCCAAAAAAGAAATCTGGGTTTTTCCTGCCGGGGGCCTGGTCCTGTATCTGCCCAGGATGCTGAAAGATTATCCCATCTCGGCATTCTTCCATGCCACGCATCCCAGGAGGATGTCGTGGACTCTGACTCCCAATCTTCACGGCCAGCCGGAAAAGATATTTTACCAGAAGGGATCAGACCAAGGGTTATTTGTGAGCCACCCTTCCGGTCCAGTCATCCCTTTCAGGGGATTATTTTTGGGTAGTGTCCCGAGTGAAGACACTGCACTGCTCCAACCAGTCCAATTACCAACTTTCTGTAATGACTTCATGGGACAAGGGAGAGTATACCCAAAGGTTAATCCTCAGACCAATGGGTGGGTTACCCCTACAAATCTTCGATGGGCTCGTTTAGCTGCCTGGGCCCTGAAGCATTTCCAGACTGAGCTGGAGAGCATTGGTCTATTCGCGGCTGTGAGTGCTACCAGTGTTGGGTTACCTCTAAACCCCAACCTATTTTTGGCTTTGATGGAGCGGTATATCTCGCTCACCGGAACTTTTGCCACTCCACTGGGGGAGTTGGGATTGGCCCTTCATGAAATGGCTGAGATTTCAAGACTGTCGATGGGGGATACTCCTTATGAAGAGTATGTTCCCACAAACCGGGAGCTGGGGGATACAGACCCTCGGGTGGTGGCAGTATACCAGGAGCTGATGTGCCACTACTTAGAGTGCACCGCCTTCTATAATGAGCCCTCTGATTTGGCTCATACCAACAAGTGGGCGTCCTATCTCTTCTTTCACCAGGCCAGGGCTGCTAAGCCAGACAAAGTCGTGGATAGCAGGGATCAGCCTCTGAGCTTTCTGAGCGTGCTTAGTGCTCAAGTAGTTGATGACCTTATTGAAGATGCTGGGGCTTCAGATTAAATTCTCGACGAAGGGATAGGAAAATATCCTGCAGGCACTAAGGCCTACAGTTATTTGAGGCATTGCCGCAGGCCTCTGTCAAGGGAAGCTCAACTGGCTGGCTTCCTCTCCATATGGCTACGCCGACTGGTAGTACCCGATATTGCATCTTCGGATCGCATTCACCGCAATACCTTATGGCCTGCAGTGCGTCTGGTGTTCGGGGCAAGATTGGGCTTGCTCCCTGCCATGGTATGCCGGATACAAGCTGGCCTGAGGGCCATTACTGATGGGCTGCTTGCCGATGAAACACGGCGTGACAACTTTCCCAGGGTAGAATTATCGTTCCTGTATTTGATGGGATGGTTAATTCTCCATAACCCCAGGGTGATGTCTCCTGGCTCTGGCAGTAGTTCGAGGAGTAATTTATTGTTGAATTATAAGAAATTTACTTGGAACGTGACCACAGTTTTAGACTGTCGGCGAGCGTTAAATTTTGCTCATAGCTGGAAGCTCTTCTGCACCGTCCCCACTGTACATCTCAATCAACAGGGGACGAGACTTCAGGATTTAGGTGACGGGAAGACCGTTCTTTCTCTTGAAGCTTTTTATTGGTTGGTCTGTATTAGACCCTCCCATTTATTGTACAGAAGTGAGGACCACTGCTTCTTGGAGCCCTATCTGCCTAGTCGGTTCGCCAGGCAGTTTGGGTATGACCAGTTGCACGTGGGAAACGCCATCACCAGTTTCAAGTCCAGAGGTGGACTTATCGACGGAGCGAGAGGATGGCGGTACTTTATATTGGGTTGTACTGGAGCGGCCTTCACCATACCTGCGACTTCTCTCTCCATGGAGTTGCGCATCCTCCATTCATACGCCCAGTTTTACGTGGCCGTCAATACCTTCCATCGCAATTTTGATATGCGTGAAAGTTTTAGGATGCCCTCTTCTAAGTCCGCGGGAAGAGAGGATCTCCCCTCAGTCTCCTCTGACGAAGGTGAAGACTCTGTCAATCCAGATGAGTTTTTGTTGACAGTACCGAGAGGCGAAATACCTCCACCTGCTGAGCCTCTGATTATCCCTGGAAAGCGAAGGGCTCCTGTTCTGAATGAGGCTTCCCCTCGCAAGAAGAAGAAGACGGTTGGTGGTCCTGTCAGGGTTTCCAGTCATGAGGCTCCTAGGAGTGAGCCTGCTGTTTCCCCTGTCGGGGATAAATTTTTGACTAGAGGTCCTTCGCCTATTAGAAAGGGAACATCCACAGTTCCGGCTGACAGTGCCGGAGATTCTTTGCTTGAAGCTGTTGTCGCTGCTATCGCTTCAGGCAGTGGTACGAGATCGCCTTCGAGACCAAGAAAAATAAGGATACCTTTATCCAGACCAGTAACGGGAGAAATCCCTGCTGCGTCTGTAAGCACATCCAACGAGATTCCACCCGATGAGCCTCGAGTGGATCTTTGTGAAAACCTGGAGGAGTACCTGCCAATGTCAGTTGGCACACCCCCTTCTCCAGGCATGACAGCTCGCTTAGCATCATTAAGAAATAATTTAGCTGTACTGGCTGCCGACGCGACATATATACCATCGACCATGGGTAAATATCGTCTTTATGCATCTTTTTAGAAAAATTAACATCATATTGATATTAACTTTCTCTTGTCTTCTTTTCAGGGGAAGACATCTACGGGGAGGGCAGTGTTGACGCACCTTTTGGCTCTGTTTCAGCTCCTGTCGATGACATGGAGGTGCCCGACTTCGAAGAGGAAACATTTTCGGGTGCCGGCTCGCCCGAAACAGTTCCGATATCTCGAGAGGAGGATGAGCCTGTCAATACGACTATGCCTCCTTTGAGTATGCCAGCGACTTCAGCCGTTGCCGTTGCCTCTACCTTTGTCACGCCCTCTACTGAAGCGACGATTGTGATGATACCCTCTGCAGTTGTTCCTGGAAGGGGATTCTCTGATATTGCAGCCACTCCCAGCACCCATTCGAATCTTGCCATGTTAGTTGAGCAATTTTTGAGCATTTTCTACGCCACTTTGAAGACGCTGATATCGATGGTGCTGGAGAAGAATCTAAGCTTTGAGGCTCTGAAGACGTCTTCCAACTTCAGTATAGCGCAGATTAGATACTTCAACGATAATGACAGAGCTGATGCGCTAGAGCAAATAATTAATGGTTTGGAACAACCCATTAATGATTATTTGCAACTATCTCGAGGCAGCATCGACGGTCTCGTTCAAGCTAGGTATGACTCCTTAACTGCAGAGCTTGCTGGGCAGATGGAATCTCTGAATAAATCCGTCCAGGAATAGTAGCAGGAGATGGATCAAGAGCGTACCGTATTGGGGTATGTCATTCCCCAGCTGGCTCAATGCGAGATCGAATATGAGGAAGAGGCAGCGAGGGTCCGCAGACTGAAAGATGAACTCGCTCAGGCAGAGGAGAAGGCTCTCTCTTTGTCGACATCTCGAGATGTGCTGAAGATCCGAAGGGAAACGTCTCAACAGAACCTGGCACGTGCGGGTGTCATCCACGCAGGTTTTGTACATGCCCGATCCGAGCTATCTGCTTTGAACAATGAGGCGGCAAGGTTGGAACGGGCTCGCGCCGACGTCTTGAGCACCAGGGATGAGATAATGGTTACTCTGGCACAACAGATCCGTGATTTGACTGCTCCTCCCCAATGATGTACTTTCTTGTTTCTTCTGTAATTTCTCGAAGATAATAAAGACACATTTTCTGACTTTGTGGGCCCATCATTTTAGAATGTGATAGGCTAGGGTGAAAGTGATATCAGAGGTATCATTAACATGACATGCTTTCGTTAAGGTTTTGTTGAATGTGAATCTATTCAGAGTTAACATGAACCTGAAAGAATATAATCCAACTAAATTTGTATACTAAACACTATCAGAGTTATCATTAACATGATAGGTTTATAAATTAGTTAAGGATATCTATTCGGAGGTCACATGAACCTGATAGAATATAATCCAGCTAACCTTTGTGCATGGTATCGTCAGAATAAGATCTTCGTCATACTCCGTTAAACGAAGGAGATCAAGTATAGTACTTCTTCGGGAATTTGCAGTTGATAGTAGCCATTGCCAAATTTTCATTTAGGCTTAGCTAATCTGTAAGCGCGATTTGCAATCATATAAGGGCCCTCCATTTCTTTATAATTGTTTTTGCAAATTTTGGACATCATACTAGAGGTAATATGGACGTAGTATGATACCATATTTGTTGAGGACATCCCACTGGGGGATTTTTGGTGGACCTATCATTTGTTGCACACGAGAGTACAAATAATAGGTTTGGGACAAGCCCTGCCGGAGGTAATATGGACGTGGCAGTTTTTGTGGACCTAACACCACTAGCGTACTTAGATTTAAGTACGGGTGCTAAGTTGAGATGACAACCGATATCAGAGGTAATATGGACATGATAATCGATAGCCGAATTAGGAAGGTTTGTTCAGAGGTAATATGGACATGACAAACTCTTGAGTTGTGACTCCATTGGGGATGGAGGTATATATCTGCTCAGAGACAATATGGACATGGCAGTTTTTGTGGACTCAACACCACTGACGTACTTAGATTTAAGTACGGGTGCTAAGTTGAGATGACAACCGATATCAGAGGTAATATGGACATGATAATCGATAGCCGAATTAGGAAAGTTTGTTCAGAGGTAATATGAACATGACAAACTCTTGAGTTGTGACTCCATCAGGGATGGAGGTATACATCTACTCAGAGGTAATATGGACATGGCAGTTTTTGTGGACTCAACACCACTGGCGTACTTAGATTTAAGTACGGGTGCTAAGTTGAGATGACAACCGATATCAGAGGTAATATGGACATGATAATCGGTAGCCGAATTAGGAAGGTTTGTTCAGAGGTAATATGGATATGACAAACTCTTGAGTTGTGACTCCATCGGGGATGGAGGTATACATCTGCTCAGAGGTAATATGGATATGGCAGTTTTTGTGGACTCAACACCACTGGCGTACTTAGATTTAAGTACGTGTGCTAAGTTGAGATGACAACCGATATCAGAGATAATATGGACATGATAATTGGTAGCCGAATTAGGAAGGTTTGTTCAGAGGTAATATGAACATGACAAACTCTCTGGGGAAAGAAATAAAATGTTTGGACAATAGTTCAGAGGTAATATGGACATGAACTTATGTCTGAACAATTCACTGTGGAGTAATTTTCCCGAGGGGAGCAAATTGTCATGTTAGAGAAAAAACCAATTTACAATGATCGTCTCTTCGTTTACAGATGCAAAGTGATAACTTTGGCGTCAATCAACTCCTGGATTCTCCTTTTTAGTACATAGCACGCCTTTGTAGGATGATAAATGTACCGATGAAAGAGACAATAATCTGGGTCATTAACTTTGCCAACCCTCTCAGGATATCTGATGTTGGGTAGCTGAAGTTTGTGTTCCTCCATCAACATATTGAAGATTTTAATGATGTCATCTTTATTGAAAAAGAAAGTCCCTTTTGGTCTTCGGGCTCCCGATGCCTGAGTTTTACAGTCTTCCGGGAAGATCGTCATCGTCGCATCATCTTCGGATTCCGAGGGAATTCTACCCCCAGCTTTGGATGCTGCCCTGTTTTGTCGAGGTAGGCTACCCCCAGACATGTCGTGGCATTTGCCCACAGAAGCTGATTTAGAAGGTCCTGCCTCAGACTCTCGAGGTTGTGAGTTTGCAGGAGATGCTGTATACCCCAACCCAAAACGAGCTTGTTGACAGTAAGAATTACCCTACAACGGTGTTCGTCTGCCTTTTCCATAGTTGAGACCTTGTTTCAACATCAAATCATAACCCATGCTTTGTATAATCTTTAAAGCTTGCGGGCTATACTTGTGGATTTACATTTTGCCACCCTCAGACTCGTAAAATTCTTCTTATACAATCGGTCTGCTCCGCATGCGACCGAAGACTATTGGACGCTGGTCGTCGTGAGTTGAAGGAACAATAAAGACAGACTCTTCATGTGTCCCATATGACATGATGATATTAGATGTTGACGCATCTTCCCACATAATCTCTCCACGCTTGGTAGTCAGGGGAACAGAATCCTGGTTATGACTCCTGTCTTTGTATTTTTAGATCAGGAATTCACGTAAGTCAGGAAAATTAACAGAAGAAGGCTTGTTCCTCTTGTTTACATCAGTTGGCATGCGGATATTGGGAACCATAACTTTTTCTCTGCCACCTGTATACAGCAGTTCAGCCATCTGAGTAGCAGCTGATCCCCGAGGAGTGTGCCTTTCCGCAAACTGAGCCTTCTTTACACTGATAAGCTTCTCCTGGCGTAATCTGGAACTCTGCTCAGTTCGGCGTAAAACTGAGGAAGTCCTCAATCGGCCATCAGCTTCTCGCGTAATCTGGAGAGCGGGCAAATTCTTCTCTTACTGGCGTAAAGGCCGAGAAGTTGAGAATTCTGCCACTTGTTTTTCCTTGCGGAGATTACTGGGACTCTCTGCCTCCTTTCGAGTGAGAGTAATATTTTTACGCGCGGAACGTATTTGAATTTTCTGACTTGGCGCTGAGGCCTTGTCAGAAACTACGTCTGTCCCATCAGCGATGGGAGATGAGTTTTTATGCGCAATACGCGATGTGGACTTCTGGATTGGCGCTAAGGCATTACCAGAAGTTTTGTCTGCCCTGTGAGCGACAGAAGACAGAGTTTTACGCGCAAGGCATGGCGGGAGCGATGCTACAACCTCGTTGGTCGGAGAGATCAGAGAGTCGACAGAAACGGTAGGGGATGTCCGGGGCATCCACACCTTATGCAGTTTCTTGTTGTCTTGGACAGAGAGGGAGTGAGAGCTACCCCCTGCTCGAAGCATATCTTCATAGGCGGACTGGTCGAACTGGACGACCAAGGTCTTCTCCATGGATCCTACTGATACTGCATCGTGTTGAGAAATTGCTTTCTCGTCGGATGAGAAAGAGGTCCCCAACAGAGTCGCCATCTTGTGTTTGATAATAAACGAAAGAAATAAAATAAGGTTTATACGAAACCCTCTCTTTGGTTTACAAACAAGAAGTACAATTAATCCTATACGAGGATATCAAGTACAAATTTTAATCTGGGTAAATATTGCTATAGGAGTCTGATCTGCAGTCGGTCACTTTGTTCCTTGGACCACACGATGATGAAGAAGTGCTGTAGAAGACGCAGAAGCTTCAAAGATTGTAAAGGGGAGTGGATGCTCGATGCCAAAATTGTCGATCACTACTCTCTGTCTGAGCTCTTCTCTCTCTGTTCTTTGATTTTTTTTTTGACTTCTATTCTCCAAGTTTTCGACTTTTCGACCTTGGACCTCTGTCAATAGAGGTCTCTATTTATAGGATTTTAGTGACAGTAACCGTCCAGTCGGCGTAGAAGCCGGACATTGGAGAGTGTGGCACTTTTTACGCGGCGGTTATAATAACTGCCACCCACGTATAAATGATCTTCTGAATCTGCGTGTGACGCGTGTCCCATTAAGAGATAATGCGTATAACTGCTGTGAAGATCACGGCATGCAAGCCACGTAGGTCGCTGTCCCTCTCATAGAAAAGGTTGGCGTAGAAGCCAATAACTGTCACCATGGCGTAGAAGCCAAATAGTTGTCAAACTGGCGTAGAGGCCAGGTAGGCATAGAAGCTTGATGCTGCATGGATAGGTAGCTAGCGTAGAAGATAGTCGATCCTCCTTTCTTGACTGAGGTCTTGAGCTAATTCTGGACCAAATAGCCTTATACGCACCAATGCAAAATATAGCCTGAGTTGGCTTATTCCGGGGAGATAGCATACGGCGTACCCCTTATAGCTAAAAAAAGCCCGTTGGCGTATTCCAAGAAGATAGGGTACAGCGTGCTCCCATAGCTAAAAATATCCTGATGGCGTAATATGCAAAGGTGATGATGTGGACGTATTAGCCGTAATCATGGCTCGCCCAGTCTTTGAAAATATAATCAAATCTCGTGCATTAAATGCAGAGATCTGCCCCCATCCTGCACATTAATTGCAGAGACGTGCCTCAAGCTTTGTACGAAGAGCAGCTTTTGACGTGGCAGTCCGTTTGTCTTCTGCGGAGCGTAAAAGCTCACATCTGCCTGTGTAAAACTAGGCAGCGTATTCCCTTGTATGCGTAAAAGCAGTTTATACCAAGGAAATGTCACTAAACGACGGTTTGGGTCTCTGTGCCGCACCATTATTACAGCCGTCATCTGGATAGTCGTGCAGTACTCTTTGTCAGGAGTCAGGTTTACTGCATGATCTGACAGGTTCATTCGAGGAATACGAAGCGTTCCTCATACACTTCCATGCTGCATTAAAAGCGGATAAGTTTTACGCCATAAAGGTGATGTAACAACCTTTTTACGTTGAAGCAGTCTGAACATACTGCATTACGCGGGTTATTTTTGGAGCTATGTTTTACGCTGTACTAGCAAAAAATCTCTGTTTGTACGCCGATGGCTCTGAGGTCACGTCTTACGCCACACAACACTTAAATACTGCGTATAACTCCGTAGCGTATTTTTTATGCTTCTACAAGCCCATACAAAACCCATAACACCCCCTCACCCTACAAAATACCAAAAACCAAATCCCCCACCAATTTTCCATTATTTCATGTGTTTGTGCAAATACCCAAAATTAAGGAACTTATTTGCAAATGTTGCATTAGGTGTCATCACACCATTGGTTCAAACCAAATGGAGAAGCCCTCAACTCATTGACTAGTCAACCTCACTCCTCTCTCTCTCCTTTGTATGTACATTCTTTCATGATTAATTGTGAGCCATCCATTCAAAAATTAGGGTCATCCTCACCACCCATTCTACACACACCTTCCTATAAAATATCACATCACCCCTCACTTCTCCCAAGCCGGCCCTAATCCCAACACCTAGAGAAACCCCTCCCCCCATTTCTCTCTCCTCCCTCCTCTACATACTTAACCGTAGCCTTCCTTTCTTCTTCCTCCTTTCTTTTTCTTCTTCTTCTACACCACTTCACCTTCTTCATTTAAAACCGAGCTTCCACCGGCCTTCACCCGCTCCGGCCAACCCTCCCGTCGACACTCCCCCCTCCAGCAGCCATCACCGTGCCTCCACCACCATTCCCGCTGCTACTCCCTCTCCAACCTCTACTGCAACCGCCGATCCCAGTGAGTCAGCCACCACCCCACGAGCCTGCAACCACCCTACGGCGAGCCTGCAGTACCCCACGACGAGCCGCTGCAACTGTCGACCACCGAGCCATCGACTCCAGGAGCTGAGTACCATCCCGCTGCCATCACCCCTACTCCGACCACCCTTCTCTACCACCATCATCACCACCACTCCACCCACCGGCCTTAACTTCGGCTACCTTCACTTCCTCTCTCCGCCGAGTCGACCACCTCCTCCTTCTCCGGTCTCCATCTTCATCTTCACACCACCACTCCCCACCACTTCACACCACCACTCCCCCTCCGATCATCTTCACATCACCACCAGCACTACCACACGACCACCCTCCGGCCAGCAACCACCTCGTCGCCAAGGTGAACCCCTCCCCCATCTACCTATGTATTGTTTGTGGTATTAAACGAAAGAATGGAAAATGTATTCAGGATGGGGTTTATACGAAACCCGCCTTCTTTGGTTTACAAACAAACTTGTACAGTTTGATCCTATACGAGGATATGGGAGTATAATTTATTTAATCTGGATAAATATTGCTATAGGTGTCTGATCTGCAGTCGATCACTTTAGCCCTTGGACCACACGATGTTGAATAAGTGCCGTAGAAGACAGGAAGCAGATTCGAAGGTTGCAAAAGAGGGTGGATGCACGATGCCAAAGTCGTCGATCCCTACTCTCTGCCTGAGCTCCGGGTTCTCTCTCTCTCTCTCCCTCTCTCTCTCTCTCTCTCTCTCTCTCTCTCGACCGTTGGATCTGGTACTGGATCTCTTGATCAGTTTTCAGACCTAACTTCTTTGACCCTCCAATTTGTCGACCTTGTTCCTCATTGATAGAGGTCTCTATTTATAGAGTTTTAGTGACAGTGACCACTCTGTCGGTGTAGAAATCGAGGAGTGGAAAGTACAACACCCTTTTACACAACGGTTAAAGTAACCAATGCCTGCGTATAGATGATCCTTTGAATGAGCGTGTGACGCGGGTCCAACAAAGGGACAAAATACGTATAATCGCTGCGAAGATCACGGCATAGAAGCCACGTAGGTAGGTATCCATTGTGTAGAAGAGGTTGGCATAGAAGCCAAATGTCTGTCACCATGGCATAGAAGCCAAATGGTTATCAAATCGGTATAGAAGCCGAATAGGCGTAGAAGCCGAACAGACGTAGAAGCCGAGTGGTCACAGAGGCCGAGCAGGCGTAGAAGCCAAATGGGCGTTGGAGCCGGATGGGCGTAGAAGCCGAGCAGGCGTAGAAGCCGAATAGGCGTAGAGGCCGAGCAGGCGTAGGAGCTGGATGGGCGTAGAAGCCGCTGCGTACCGTGCCAGAGTGCTGATGGGGACGTCTTAGCCGGAATTACGGCTTTTGAAGATATAATCAAATCTCTTACATTAAATGCCGAGATTTGCCACCATCCTGTGCATTAAATGTGGAGGCGTGTCTTTGAAGGTCTGCAACCCCTTCTGCGCATCAGTCGCAGAGACGTGCCTTGAGAAACTGTCACCGCTCTGTGCATTAGACGTAGAGACGTGCCTCGACCCCGTACGGAGTACAGCTTTTGATGTGGCAGGCGGTTTATCTACTACAGAACGTAAACAACTCGTGTCTGCCTGTGTAAAATAAGGCAGCGTATCCCTTCGTGCTTATAAAAGCAGTTTACGAAATAGGATGGCGGTATTTGACAGCCTGGGTCGCAGTGCTGTGCCATCATTATAGCCGTCGTTTGGGTCGTCGAGCCATATCCCTTTGTCAGAAGTCCAGACGTCAGGTTCATTGCAGGATCTTCATCGCAGGGTTTGACAGGTTTACTTCGGAGAATACGAAGCGTCTCTTGTACACCTCAATGCTGCATCTGAAAGAGGATGAGTTTTACGCCCTGGAGGCGATGGCGACCCTGTTTACGCTGAAGCGGCTTGGACGTGCTGTCTTACGCGGATGGTCCTTTGAGCTTTCATATTTCATGCTGTGTTTTAGCGAAAAGAGCTCTGTTGCACGCTTGATGGCTCTGAAGGCTTCTACTTACGCTGCTCTGCACCAATATGCCGCATATAGTCATCCGACGTATTTTTCATTCTTCTACATGTATATTTGTGTGGTTTACATTGTTATATGGTTTATTAGCTTTAGGGTGTAGTATGTGCATATGAAAAATTTTCGGTTTAAATCACATATCCTAATACACATTGAGGGTGAAATGCAAAGTTGAATAATTATGGTTTAAATACGAATTAATTAAGGACATGGAATATATACATATGATGGTTGAAATTAGAAATGTGCTATATATTGAATTTCGAGTTTTAAATGCCATGTGAGATCTTGGGGTTTATTACATGATATAAAATGCATGAATGGTTGTAAATGATATAGATTTATTTAAGGGTTTGCTATACATTAAGATTTTAGGATTTTGGGATGCATGAGTTTAAGGTTTATTATATCTTAATATGTGAAATTAATGGTTAATAGCCTAAGTTAATGTTTAGGGTTTATGATAAATGCATTGAGTAAGGTTTGAGGTTATGTATGCAATTTTAAAGGTTTGTATATGTCTTGTTGATGATGCGATATTAAGAACGTTGAATATTATTGAGGTGCAGATTTAATTGTCGTAGAATGATGTTGTGATATTAAGCATTGATTATTATCAAGGAGCAGGTTAAATAAATATGAAATGGTGTGTGATATCATTAGGTGGTTCATTGGTTGAGGATTTGAGTACTACTAACGAATTTGTTTGAGGAATATAAAAATGCATCTGTGAGTTATGTATCTGGGAGAGAGTGTCTGAATAAATGAAATAATATTTATGAGGTTTAATAAATAAATTATTAATTTACTTGAGGATAATTATTTTGTTTGAGGATGATATGTGTAAACGTGCATGATAATGTCTGTGAAGACCAGGGTAAAACTGAGATTTGATCATGGCTTGAACCACTGAATAGCATGATGAATATAGTATGATGGAGGATTTGTTTGATGATATTAAACAGGTGACTGGTCGTATTAGATGTAATATACCCTGAGTCAACCCTGGTCAACCCTCTAGCTTCGTATCCATGTGAGTTGTAACTGAGTTTGAACATATGACTAGATGTGTGTCACATCTTATTTCAGCTTCGTGATAGTTTATTGATTGAGCTTGTATCTCGACTCTAGTACTACGGGACCTGCGGACTTGGACGTTGTACCGGATCCCCATCTCCAGCAGCCTGATCCAGGCAAGTGTACCTTGCCACCCTGTATTTCAGTTACCAGATATTTATTGTTTTATTATATGCATTGTGCGCGAGTTTGATTAGGATCATTACTCCGTGTCCGGGTCAAAACCGGGTGCAGAAGTTCGTCGATAACGTCTGGTAACGAGTGATAGATGTTCGCAACATCTCGATGTACGTACCTGTGTATATCATAACCCTAGGACACGTCCATATACTTTTTCGTGCCAGATTTTCTGTATCCTGATACTGACATCATGACCGGAGACTGGGACGACCTTAGGGTCGCATTTGTTGATAGTTACTTCTGTATGACGAGACTGCTAGATAGAGGTTCAGGTTCAACGCACACTTGTTGACTGCTTGGGAAGGGGAAGACAGTTACTAGACGTTTGGGCTCCTCTGTACGCACTTTATATATATATGTCCTGTTGATGTAGTGTTCCTGTATCCGGAGTAGTAGTATCACCCGTGTGACTCTGTGCTCGGAGCTACGGTACGCCCCGTGTGTCTCTGTGTTCGGAGCTACAGTTTTATTTTGGACAGTCCACGCGTCGAACATTGTCTTCAAAATTGTGTCTCACTTAGGTGGTTATGCTAGATTACAACATCGTTGTACTTGTACTTTCTGTTGTACTTTGGCATGTTGTATTTTTGTACCTTGTTACGTCCCTCTGAGGACCTGGTCCCCTGTCAGTTTTGTAGCATAGACGATTACGGAGAATTTGGAGTCGCTGATGGAGTTGCTTGTCTTGCGGGCATTTGTACCAGGTACTCATATCATTTCTACCGGTATTATGGTTGTTTCATTCATATTGTTATTCATCTACTGTTGAAGCCTAGTTTTTATAGGCTCATATTTCTTCTCGAGTCTATTCGAGTTTGTGTGTTATTGGGCGGCCGACTTTAGCATATGTAGCTCTCTTTTTTGTATATTTTTGTACATTATGGATTGAGACGTAGATGTTTATATTTGCTGGATATTTAGATAGTGACCATTTTTTTACAGCTTATACGTATTCGAGTCGGACCCGAGTCTGGTCGAATGCGTAGCTGGCGTGTTGCGTATTCCTGGTCCTACGTATTTTGGGACTGGGGTGTGACATCAGGGGACATAGCAAGGTACATAGACATCATGCCAAAGTAACAATAAAGAATATACAAGGTGCTCAAGGGTAACTAACATAACCATCTATGTAAATGCATCTGAAAATACACTCGTCCGCTAGACCACCAATAATTATAGATCTCAATACACACGATAGTAACTATAAAAAATACATACAGAACCCCACCAGGGTACCTGCAGCTGCTATGAATGACCGAAGCTCTGGCAACGGTAACTATGATGTAAGTGGTAGCCCAATATTTCGGGCATGTTCTCTCCTCCCCATATATCTTATGTCTCGTGTCCACAACACGCGAGACCAATCACTAACTAGGTATTGAGTCAACGGTATAAATATAATCATATCAACTAACTCATATCACGAGTCCTGTCCTAGTACAGAATCTGGTATCCCTGGATGTCTCAAGTATGAATTTTGTCAATGCAAATTGTCTCAAGTGACCTAAGATTTATCCTGCAAGAAGTAGCATGAACATGACAGCACGACGACAATGCAACTAACGATACATGACTCCGCTGACGGATGTCGGCACCCGAATATAACTCGGACGCTAAGTATCGACTACGATCCTAAGGTCACAATTACAACAAGAACAAGTAAATAAATACAAGACAAAAAGAATTGTATACGATGGCTAGGTACACTTGCCTGCTGATTGTTGCTGCGGTGTCTCATGACCGATGTCCTCGACTGGAAGCGTAGCGGATCCAAATTGCCATGTTAAACATATCCTAATCAATACCTGTAAAACCCCTCACTCAAAAAAATAGGTATTTTGTGTGTAATCTATATTTATTGTGTTTATTTAGAATATTTTAAAATTAATTTAAATCCAATTGTTGTATTATGATGCTTCACCGTAGTTTGAACATTAATGACATAGGACGACCCCAAAATCAACATCGTCCTTCGTAGGAAGTAGCCTACACGGGAGACACTACCCGTAGGATCTTTATGTAATACAAAATTTGACCATTTAGCATTAGTATAACACTAGTATGACAACCATAGTTTCTTGTGAAAAATATTTAGATATTTTTATATAAATAATTTATTTGTGATTATTTTCCAATCCAACATTTTTTAATAAGCAACCCATAATTCTTCCCTGCCAAATTAGAACACTTTCCTCTTTTATAAAATTTATTTATTTATTTATTACTATTTTAATCCCATGTAATCAAATCAAATCTTTGTCATAAATTAATTAATTGATTAGTTGTTGACTTTTAATAACTAACAACCTAATTAGAAAATAATTTAAACTAATCATAAACCTACCCATGACCGACCCCCCTTCAAACCATATATATATATATATATATATATATATATATATATATATATATATATATATATATATATATATATATATATATATATATGGGTAGAGAGAGAGAGGTTGGCGGCTTGGAATCCGCGAGTTTGAAGGGGGGTCGATCATGGGTAGGTTTATGATTAGTTTAAATTGTTTCCTAATTAGGTTGTTAGTTATTAAAAGTCAACAACTAATCAATCAATTAATTAATGACACAAATTTGATTTGATTTCATGAGATTAAACTAGTAATATATAAATAAATAAATCTTACAAAAGAGAAAAGTGGCCTAATTTGGCATAGAGGAATTATGGGTTGCTTATTGAAAAATATTGGATTGGAAAATAATCACAAATAAATTATTCATATAAAAATATCTAAATATTTTCCACAAGAAACTACGGTTGTCACACTAGTGTCATACTAATACTAAATGGTCGAATTTTGTGTCACATAAAGATCCTACGGGTAGTGTCTCCCGTGTAGGCTACTTTCTACGAAGGACGATATAGATTTTGGGGTCGTCATATGTCATTAATGTTCAAACTATGGTGAAGTATTCTAATACAACAATTAGATTTAAATTAATTTTAAAATATTCTAAATAAACACAATAAATATAGATTATACACAAAATACCTTTTTTGGGTAAGGGGTTTTACAACCTATCCATCTTAGAAAATTTTGTCATCAAAATTAAGAATATGGCACGATCTAGAAAAACAATAATGTGGTATGTAAAGTCCATACTTGAAGACTCGCGTAAGTAAGAAAAATGCTTTAAGATTGAATCCTCTCGTTCCTAAGTCGATTCGCCCGGTGAATGATGCTTCCAAACAACACGGACTAGTCGAATGGTCTTTCCCTTTAGCACCTTCTCTCTGTGGTCAAGAATCTCAATCGACTGCTCCTTATAAGACAAACTCGGTCCTACAGTGTATAGTGCTCCATTCCCCCTATTCGGGGAGCACGGCTAAGAAATACTTGGTATCGTTCGATCAGGACAGATTGAATCAAGATCCTTTCCTCGTTATGGATTGGTTTCTTCGAAATTAAGTCCCACATTCAGTGGATAGTGCCTCGAGGAAGGACTTGGCGGCAGGGTCGCGAGGGGCCTTTCCATTGCATTTTATTTTTTTACCCATTTTCGATGCCGCTTGGTTGCTTTCATGTTCGTTTTGTGACTTGTATTTTCTTGAACTGTTTCGATGAATTTCATTGTCTTCGTTCCTTTTTCGCATTTTTGTATCAAATTTTGGGAGACCGAGGCAGAAGATATTGATCATCTGTTGGTGTGTGCAGGTGATCGTTGTAGAAGCATGAAAAATATGCTGCAGAGTTATACGCAGTATTTCAGTGCTGAGCGGTGTAAAGACGTGATTTTAGAGCCATCGGTGTACAAATAGAGCTTTATCGCTAGTACAACATAAAAACATAGCTCCAAAACAACCCGCGTAATGCAGTGTGTTCAGACTGCTTCAGCGTAAAAAGGTTGTTACATCGCCACTTCGGCGTAAAACCTACTCGCTTTTAATGCAGTGGGAAGTCGTACGGAGAACTCTTCGTATTCCTCGAATGAACCTGTCAGATCATGCAGTGAACCTGACTCCTGACAAAGAGTACTGCATAACTATCCAGACGACGGCTGTAATGATGGTGCGGCACAGAGACCCAAACCGTCGTTTAGTGATATTTTCTTGATACAAATCGTTTTTACGCGTTCAAGGGAATACGTTGCCTAGTTTTATACAGGCAGATGTGAGCTTTTACGCTCCGCAGAAGACAAAATGAACTGCCACGTCAAAAGCTGCTCTTCGTACAGAGCTCGAGGTGCGTCTCGGCAGTTAATGTGCGTGATGGAGGCAGATCTCTGCATTTAATACATAAAATTTGGTCCTATTTTCAAAGACTGGGTGAGCCATAATTACGGCTAATACGTCCACATCATCACCTCTGCATATTATGCCATCAGGCTATTTTCAGCTATAGGAGCACGCTATACGCTATCTCCTTGAAATACGCCGACTTGGCTATTTTCAGCTATAGGAGTACGCCGTATGCTATCTCCTTGGAATACGCCAACTCAGGCTATATTTGTATTGGTGCGTAATAGGGTATTTAGTCCAGAATTAGCTCAAGACCTCAGTCAAGGAAAGAGGATTGGCTATCGTGTACGCTAGCTACCTATCCACGTAGCATCTAGCTTCTACGCCTATTGGACTTCTATGCCTACCTGGCCTCTACGCCAGTTCGACAACTATTTGGCTTCTACGCCATGGTGACAGTTATTGGCTTCTACGCCAACCTTTTCTACGCGAGGGACAGCTACCTACGTGGCTTGCATGCCGTGATCTTCGCAGCAGTTATACGCATTATCTCATAATGGGACACGCGTCACACGCAGATTCAGAAGATCATTTATACGTGGGTGGCAGTTATTGTAACCGCCGCATAAAAAGTGCCATACTCTCCACTATCCGACTTCTACGCCAACTGGATGGTTACTGTCACTAAAACCCTATAAATAGAGACCTCTATTGACAGAGGTCCGGGGTCGGTCGAAAGAAAAAGAGGGTCGAAAACTCCGGGGTCGAAAGGTCGGGAAAAAGGTCAAAAAAACTTGGAAAACGTAGAGAGAAGAATCCAGAGCACAGACAGAGAGTAGTGATCGACGATTTTGGCATCGAGCATCCACTCCCCCTTGCAATCTTTGAAGCTTCTCCGTCTTCTACAGCACTTCTTCATTATCGTGTGGTCAAAGGGACAAAGTGATCGACTGCAGATCGGACTCCTATAGCAATATTTACCCAGATTAAAATTTGTATTTGATATCCTCGTATAGGATTAATTGTACTTCTTGTTTATAAACCAAAGAGAGAGTTTCGTATAAACCTTGTTTTATTTCTTTCGTTTATTATCAAACATGACGACTCTGGTGGAGACATCTTTCTCATCTGACGAGAAAGTAATTGCTCAACACGATGCTGTATCAGTGGGATCAATGAAGAAGACTCTGGTCGTCCAGTTCGACCAGTCCGCCTACGAAGATATGCTTCGAGCAGGGGGTAGTTCTCACTCTCTCTCTGTCCAAGACAACAGGAAACTGCGTAAGGTCTGGATGCCCAGGACATCCCCTACCATTCCTGCCGACTCTCTGTTTTCTCCGACCAACAAGGTTGTAGCTGCACAACCTTCGCGCTCCGCGCGTAAAACTCTATCTCCCGTCTATGACGTGACAGACAAAGCTTCTGGCGATGCCTCAGTGCTAATCCAGAAGTCTGCTTCGCGCTCTGCGTGTAAAACTCTGTCTCCTGTCTGTGACGTGGCAGACAAAGCTTTTGGCGATGCTTCAGTGCTAATCCAGAAGTCTGCTTCGCGTTCTGTGCGTAAAACTGTCTCCCGTCTGTGACGTGGCAGACAAAATTTCTGACAATGCCTCAGCGCCAAATCAGAAATTCCCTACGCGCTCCGCGCGTAAAAATGCATCTGCCCTCCTTGGAAAAGCAGATGGTCCCTGCAATCTACGCAAGGGAAAACAAGTGGCAGAATCATCAACTTCTCGGCCTTTACGCCAGTACGAGAAGAATCTGCCCGTCCTCCAGATTACGCGAGAAACTGATGGCCGATTGAGGACTTCCTCAGTTTTACGTCAGCCTGAGCAGAACTCCAAAATACGCCAGGTGAAGCCCCTCAGCATAAAGAAGGCCCAGTTTGCGGAAAGGCACACTCCTCGGGGATCAGCTGCTACTCAGATGGCTGAACTGCTGTACACGGGTGGCAGAGGAAAGTTATGGTTCCCAATATCCGCATGCCGACTAATGTCAATAGGAGGAACAAGCCTTCTTCTTCTTCTTTTGTTAATCCCCCTGACTTGCGTGAATTCCTGATCCAGAAACACAAAGACAGGGATCATAACCAAGATTCTGTTCCCCTGACTACCAAGCGTGGGGACATCATATGGAAAGATGCGTCAACGTCTAATGTCGTCATGACATATAGGCCACATAAAGATTCTGTCTTTATTGTTCCTCCAACTCGCGACGACCAGCATCCAATAGTCTTCAGTCGCATGCGGAGCAGACCGATTATACAAGAAGAATTTCGCGAGTCTGAGGGTGGCAAAATATAAATCCACAGGTATAGCCCACAAGCTTTAAAGATTATACAAAGCATGGGTTATGATTTAAAGTTGAAACAAGGCCTCAACTATGGAAAAGGCAGACGAACACCATTGCAGGGTAATTCTTACTGTCAACAAGCTCGTTTTGGGTTGGGGTATACAACATCTCCTACAAACTCAAAACCTCGAGAGTTTAGACCAGAGGCAGGACCTTTTAGGTCAACTTCTGTGGACAAATGCTACGACATGTCTGGGGGTAGCCTACCTCGACAAAATAGGGCAACATCCAAAGCTGGGGGTAGAATTCCCTCTGAGTCCGAAGATGATGCAACGATATTGATCTTCCCGGAGGATCATAAAACTCAGGCATCGGGAGCCCGAAGGCCAAAAGGGACTTTCTCCTTCAATGAAGATGACATCATTAAAATCTTCAATATGTTGATGAAGGAACACAAACTTCGGCTACCCAACATCAGATACCCTGAGAAGGCTGATAAAGTTGATGACCCAGATTATTGTCTCTTTCATCGGTACATTCATCATCCTACAAGGGCGTGCTACATAATAAAAAGGAGGATCCAGGAGTTGATCGATGCCAAGGTTATCACTTTACATCTGTAAACGAGGGGACGATCACTGCAAATTGATTTCACTTTAACGTGACAATTTGCTCCCTCAAGAAGATACTTGATAATGAGTCCCTAAAGTTTCCCCAGTGGATTCTTCAGGACTATCCTCACTCAGGAAAATCATTCCACAGTGAATTTTTCGGACATGAGTTCACGTCCATATTACCTCTGAACTATTGTCCAAACATTTTATTACTTCCTCAGAGAGTTTGTCATGTTTATATTACCTCTGAACAAACCTTCCTGGTTTGGCTATCGATTATCATGTCCATATTACCTCTGATATTGGTTGTCATCTCAACTTATCATCCGTACTTAACTCTAAGTACGCCAGTGGTGTTAAGTCCATAAAAACTGCCATGTCCATATTACCTCCGAGCAGATGTATACCTCCATCCCCGATGGAGTCACAACTCAAGAGTTTGTCATGTTCATATTACCTCTGAACAAACCTTCCTGGTTTGGCTATGGATTATCATGTCCATATTACCTCTGATATCGGTTGTCATCTCAACTTAGCACCCGTACTTAACTCTAAGTACATCAGTGGTGTTAAGTCCACAAAAACTGCCATGTCCATATTACCTCTGGCAGGGTTTGTCTCAAACCTATTACTTGCACTAATGTGCGCAAAAAGTAATGGGTCCACTAAAAATTCCCCAGTGGGATGTCATCAACAAATATGGTATCATACTACGTCCATATTACCTCTAGTATGATATCCAAAATTCGCGCAAACAATCATAAAGAAATGGAGGGCTCTTATATGATTACAAATCGCACTTACAGATTAGCTAAGCCTAAACGGAAATTTGGCAATGGCTACTATCAATTGCAAAATCCTGAAGAAGTACTATACTTGATCTCCTTCGTTTAACGGAGTATGACGAAGATCTTATTCTGAAGATACCATGCACAAAGGTTAGCTAGATCACATTCTATCAGGTTCATGTGACCTCCAAATAGATGTCCTTAACTAATTTGTAAACCTATCATGTTAATGATACCTCTAATAGTGTTTAGTATACAAATTTAGTTAGATTATATTCTTTCAGGTTCGTGTTAACTCTGAATAGATTTACATTCAGCAAAATCTTAACGAAAGAATATCATATTAATGATACCTCTGATATCACTTTCACCCTAGCCTATCACATTTCTAAAAATGATGGGCCCAAAAAATCAGAAAATGTGTCTTTATTATCTCCGAGAAATTACAGGAGAAATAAAAAAGTACATCATTGGGGAGGAGCAGTCAAGTCACGCATCTGCTGCGCCAGTGCGGCCATCTTCTCATTTCTGGAGTTCAAGACATTAGTTCGAGCATGCTCCAGTCGTACCTCATCATTGCTCAGGAGGGACAGTTCGGACCGAGCCTGGATAAAACCGGCACAGGCGACCCCTGTACGTGCCAAGTTCTATTGAGCTATATCCAGTCGGCCATTCACCACATCTAGAGCTTCCGATGACTGAGAAACCCACTCCTTTGCCTGAGCGAGTTTGGCTTCCAGTCTGCGAACCCTCGCTGCATTTCCCTCATGCTCGGCCTGGCACCTTATTTGAAGAGGAATAACCTCCTCCAAGACGGCTTTTCCTTCATCCATCTCCTGCTGATGTGTCTAGATGGATTTATTTAGGCCTTCCATCTGTTCAGCAAGCTACGCAGTCAGGGAGTCATATTCAGCCTGGACCAGGTCGTCAATGCTGCCCTGGAATAGTTATAAATAATTGTTAACGGGTTATTCCAAACTATTAACTATCTGCTCCAGTGTATTAGCTCTCCCAGCATCGTTGAAATATCTGATCAACCCTATCACAAACTGGGAGGACCTCCTCAGAGACTCAAAACCTAGATTCTTCGCCAGCACCATTGATATCAGCGTATTCAAAGTGGTGCAGAAGATACTAGTATATTGCTCAATCAGCATGGCAAAATCAGATTGGGTGCTGGGAGCGGCTGCAATATCGGCGAATCCCCTTCCAGGAACGACTGTATAGGGTGTCGTCACAGTCGTCACTTCAGTAGAGGGTGCGACAAAGGTAGAGGCACCGACAACGGCCGAAGTGACAGGCATACTCAAAGGAGGCATAGTCGTAATGACAGGCTCATCCTCCTCTCGAGATATCGAAACTGTTTCGGGCGAGCTAGTACCCGAAAATGTTTTCTCTTCGAAGTCGGGCACCTCCATGTCATCGGCAGGAGTTGCAACAGAGCCAAAAGCTGTATCGACACTGCCCTCCCCGTAGATGTCTTCCCCTGAAAAGAAGACAAGAGAAAGTTAATATCAACATGATGTTAATTTTTCTAAAAGAGGCATAAAGACGATATTTACCCATGGCCGATGGTATATATGTTGCGTCGGCAGCCAGTACAGCTAAATCATTTCTTAATGATGCTAAGTGAGCTGTCATACCTGGAGAAGGGGGTATGCCAACTGACACTGGCAGGTACTCCTCCAGGTTTTTCAAAAGATCGACTCGAGACTCATCGGGTAGAATCTCGCTGGATGTACTTACAGACGCAGCAGGGGTTACTCCCGTTACTGGTCTGGATAAAGATATTCTTATTGCGCTTGACCTCGAAGGCGATCTCGTGCCACTACCTGAAGCGGTAGCAGTGATAGCAGCTTCGAGCAAAGAATCTCTGGCACTGTCAGCCAGAACTGTGGAGGTTCCCTCTCTAATAGGCGAAGGACCTCTAGTCAAAAATTCATCCCCAACAGGGGAAACAGCAGGCTCACTCCGAGGAGCCTCATGACTGGAAGCCCTGACGGGACCACTAACAGTCTTCTTTTTCTTGCAAGGGGAAGCCTCCTTCAGAACAGGAGCCCTTCGCTTTCCAGAGATAACAAGAGGCTCTGCGGGTGGAGGTATTATACCTCTCGGTACTGTCATCAAAAACTCATCTGTACCGATAACGTCTTCACCTTCGTCAAAGGAGACTGATGGGAGATCCTCTCTTCCAGAAGATTTATGAGTGGGCACCCTAAAACTTCCACGCATATCAAAATCGCGATGGAAGGTATTGATGGCCACATAAAACTAGGCGTACGAATGGAGGATGCGCAACTCCATAACGAGAGAAGTCGCAGGTATGGTGAAGGCCGTTCCAGTATAACCCATTATGAAGTACCGCCACCCTCTCGCTCCGTCAATAAGTCCACCTCTGGACTTGAAGCTGGTGATGGCGTTTCCCACGTGCAACTGGTCATACCCAAACTGCCTGGAGAACCGACTAGGCAGGTAGTGTCACGCCCCAATCTCCCGCAAGCTCGATAGTCCCCGCTGAACGTGAATCACCACGTTTACAGCTCTCCCGCAGGACCATCGTTCTCATCGGGACGTGATGCCGTACGAGCCTGGAGTTACGCTCGTACAAGGCGATGTTGTCAAACACCAAATATTATCATCGAAACAACCAAGTTACAGTGGAAGCCGTTTAGTGTACCAAGCACACAAACAGAGTATACGCAGCGAAGCTCACAATAGGGTCCAAATGAAATGCCCCGAGTCAATGCCACAAAGGCGATGCCACGGAGACGATGAAATCTCTTGCTCTTTTCTCTAGCCCACAAAGGTACTTACAGTTCATACATCTTGTCCCGTATATCCAAGCAGCGCCTCTACGCCTGTGTACCTGAAATATTGCCCACAAACGTGGGTCAGTACACAACCGTACTGGTGAGCGGGGTAACCCACTCGCCTAAGCCGACACTAAGTAAAAATAGTGAATGCACACAGTTAAAATGGTGATCTTTCTAGTTGAATCCTAGATTCATTTCATGGCATAGGGATGACATGTTAAGGAAAGCTGTAAAGCAGTTTAAGCATGCAAGCACTCAACTCAAACCAAACGACAAGCAAAATATATAAGCAACTCGAGGGAAACTAGCATGCAAACCGTCCTGCTCAAGTCCAAGCAACACGATAACATGTCGAACCATCAACCAAGCCTCAATATCCATCCTCAACCAACACTTACAATCCAAATCTCACCGTGCACACTCTTGCCGAGGCAAGGTGGCCGCGCCTACACGAAAGCCAAACCAACAAAAGAAAAGCAAGCCAATACTATACTATATGAAGTCACTGGCCAAGCCATAAAGGACTTTGATCGGACTGATCAAATGCGGTTCTCCTCGAAACAACGCTAAGTAGCTAACCCACCTGGATCGATTCCAACCGCTGGCACCGCGCCCAAGACGCGTTACCCAAATTGTCTCCTCCATGGCCGAACGGTCCCGGTGCCCCGGAGTACCCGTTCGAGGAGACCAAACCCTGTGCAATACAGGTTGTCCGTGACATGCAGACACCAAGTAGGTATGACGAGAGGATCGAACATTCTCGCCCCACCAAGCGATCCTAGACTCGTTCCACCAATAATCCAACCAACACATCCATAACCATTCTTCCAACATATAGCCCAAGGCACCAAATCCAAGTTATTCCCATAGGCACAATGCCTCTTCTCAACACAGTATTTCCAATGGTGCAACACCCATGCTCAAAGCTAACCCATGGCCCAATGCCGTTTCAGTGGCACAATGCCCCATTCGTGGCACGATGCCCCATCAAACGACACAACACCCTCGCCGATGCAGTTGTTCAGTTTCGAACCACAACTGCTCGCTTTGCAAGACAAAGCAACTCAATGATACTCGCGCACGGATGCACGTTCGCTCGCCCGAATTCCCGATATTCCCATTACCTCAAATGTAACATTCCAATCATCCAAGTAAAATCCCAAGTATCCAACCGACTGCCTCAAAGGTATAATCCTGCTATCGCATCCAACTATCCAACGCATAATCGTTCAAGCCACAGTCCTACCAAGCCAACGACGTACACTCTATGCACGCCTCAGTGTAGTAATTCTCATTGTTCCAGCCCAAGTGTTCAAGCATTTTACGTATTTTCCATATTATTAGGCATGAAGGAGTAGAGGAGAAGGGAAAGAGCCCACTCACAATGATTGATCCCGTTAGGCATCCTGTCCTGCCGATACGGCCAATCCCTTGAACCCGTGGTCCGATGCAAGCGCGATCTACTCAACTGGTATGACCGTGCGAGCAGGCCGTGCTCTCCAAATCATCCGACCGATCGGATTAAGGAAGACGGTATTATCGCTTCCATTCAGCTATTCAGTAGTGTTCCTGAACGAACACCTAATTTCCATCGAACCCGCTAGCCATCTGCACATTGAAACCAACTCGATCAATCCTTCTTCCCAAAATCCAACATTTCAAATGTAACCAACATTTGATTCATTCGATCCGACTCAGCGTAACGCTCCGAGCGGTTGCGGGGCGTTACATAATATACCACTTAGAATCAGGTTCGTCCACGAACCGTGCTGGTACTCATTCCTATCACATGCCACAATCCAATCCAAGATTTGCTCTAAGCAACTCACATATTCACGATTCTGACTCCGCATCTCGTTCTGCTGAACGCTCGAATCAATTTCACGAATTCCCACATCCTCCTTGCAGCTCAACACGAATTTTTCGTATCGCTTAGTTTTGGATCGATACACATATTTCAGGCGTCCCTAAAATACATGTATTTCAGCCGAGCTTTGCGATAGCAAATTTGAACAAGTTACAAGGGTATCTTTATGTTCGAGGCGTCCATTTGCTTCACTTTCCATTGAACCAAATCACAATTTCCATTCCAACACATTCGCTCGAGCTTTATTCTCAATTATGCAGATTTTCCACCGACTCAATGAGTTCGCGTTCCAACTCAAACCATCCAACTATTTCTGAAAATCAGTACTAGCAACATCTCCAAATAATATCTCATGCACCGAACGATCATCTCAACTGATCTACCCAAACTAGGCGACTACCCAAATATCAACTTTGTCTTGATCAGCTCAGTCCAACACATTTCCTGCCATCTCAAAATCTCACTGGATGAACATCTATATTGAGGTTCGTGTGATCCACGAAGATCTCGCCGCCACGCCAAAGGGATTGTGTCGCCACGATTTCAACGTGGACACACTCGCCACAATTCTTAGGTTGCGCATGGAATAGTTTTTCGTGCTGCTTCCACTGCCTCGAAGCATTAGGACATCACCTTTGCCTTCCGAACGAGCACGCTTTCCAGAATAAGTTCCGAGACATCTTGTAAATCTGAGGCAAATCTGTCCCTTCCAGTAATCGCAAAGATTTGATTTGAACGAGCCACCACAGTCATCCATTCATATAAATGCTATTCCCTTCCAGAGCACGATGAGTCAGAGGCGATGCCATCGATATAAATCTGTGACTCTGAATCTCATCAGTTGACTTAGGCCAAACCCACCATTGCTTCGATCTTCCGGCTGCATCTTCAGCTGAAGACTATCCCAAGGGTCTCTCAAATCCAACATTCAGTCAATAAGCCAAATCACAATGCTCATATCTGCCCTCGACGCATTCCCAAATACGCCGCCTCAAGGGTCGTTCTATAGGTCTACCATAATTATATCCGATTGGACGGGCAAGGCCGCTTAGGGTTAGCTGTCCCGAAGCTACGCTCGATAATTATAATCATCACGATGGACAGTTACTATAAACCATGCTACATCTCATCTGTAAATCCGAATCAAAATCAAACCATCCATCCGAGCAAACTCCCGAATCCGAGATCCGCGCTCGTTGAAACCGTCTTCCATCAATCCGTCTTACTGTCCTGAATCCATCAAATTTCTGAATTGCCATGTTCCACAATGCACGTCCAACTTACTCGAGCAACACAGTGATTTGTTCCGACGTTGCTATCACATTTAGCTATCTTCAAACGTCCGTTCACGTCTTCCGGAGAATCCGTTTACTATCGTTGCACCATCCTGCCCAAAATTCAATTTCCGCTAAACCTGAGTCAACTTCACGAGCAGTAACATTCAAAATCTTCAAGTTTGTGTGAATCCATCGCTTTGACCCTCCGAACCAAGTTCGTATTTTATTGCTCAACCAACAGCTCAAATGCGTTGTCCAAAGTCGTAGTTCGTGCTCGTTATCCTTCTGATAATCCCATCGCTTTGCTCAAGCGTAACCCAAATGTTCGTTCTGATTCCTTCCATCACTTAAGCCCAACGATGCTTTCATTTGCATCAGTCCGTTCACGATATGCTCAACTCAATATTCGCTTGCTCTATTTTCATTCTTCCCACTCAACCGACGTGCACCAACCAACTTGTATTCTCGTTTCACGAGTCCGTTCAGGCAATTCCCATATATGTCCAACCAAAATATTTCTAATGCCTTGCTTAACACATTTGATCCCATATACCACTTTGAATCAAGTCGCTACTCACATTACGTTTTCTTTGCACTGGATCCAAGATCCGTTTGAACCATCCCTCTATGCGTGATCATGCCTTTCCCAATTCGAGTTTGACACAGAACTCAGGCAACGCTTGAATTATCCAACTGTTTCTCAACCCGTCTGATACCTTCTCAACACGAGCAATCGTGCAATGATTGTCTTCCAAATAGTCCAACCAAATACCCAACGGTTTCACACTTTTGTTGTACGAGCAACTCGTACCAACTTATCCATATATTCTCGAGCCAAACTCAAACTTGCCCAACCGATACGCCACAGCCAAAATTCCAACTTATAGCCAACACAATCGCTAGACGAGCAACTCGTGCAAGGATCTATTCTCATCGAATATTCTATTCCCAACATGCTGCATAACCAAATCTCGTTAGCCAACCAACTGATCCATTGAGGCAATCAGAAACTCCCGAACGATAAGCCAAGCCAACCCAACGAAAGCCCACACTTGTTGCACAAATGCAACAACGCCAACCAACTTGCTGCACGAATGCAACAACGCCTAATGAGACTAAGCGATCCTACGAAAACCAACCAAGGCAACCCAATAAAGAATAACAAGCAGCCATAAAAAGCAATAAATAGACTTATTGTATGAAACATCCCATACGACACCGAGTAGAGTCAAGAGCTAGACGACACGCGGAGGCGATTTAGAGTTTGTGATGAAGCGAAGGACCAAGTCCGAAGAAATAAACCTGGCTCTGATACCAATTTGTCACGCCCCAATCTCCCGCAAGCTCAATAGTCCCCGCTGAACGTGAATCACCACGTTTACAGCTCTCCCGCAGGACCATCGTTCTCATCGGGACGTGATACCGTACGAGCCTGGAGTTGCGCTCGTACAAGGCGATATTGTAAAACACCAAATGTTATCATCGAAACAACCAAGTTACAGCGGAAGCCGTTTAGTGTACCAAGCACACAAACAGAGTATACGCAGCGAAGCTCACAATAGGGTCCAAATGAAATGCCCCGAGTCAATGCCACAAAGGCGATGCCACGGAGACGATGAAATCTCTTGCTCTTTTCTCTAGCCCACAAAGGTACTTACAGTTCATACATCTTGTCCCGTATATCCAAGCAGTGCCACTACGCCTGTGTACCTGAAATATTGCCCACAAACGTGGGTCAGTACACAACCGTACTGGTGAGCGGGGTAACCCACTCGCCTAAGCCGACACTAAGTAAAAATAGTGAATGCACACAGTTAAAATGGTGATCTTTCTAGTTGAATCCTAGATTCATTTCATGGCATAGGGATGACATGTTAAGGAAAGCTGTAAAGCAGTTTAAGCATGCAAGCATTCAACTCAAACCAAACGACAAGCAAAATATATAAGCAACTCGAGGGAAACTAGCATGCAAACCGTCCTGCTCAAGTCCAAGCAACACGATAACATGTCGAACCATCAACCAAGCCTCAATATCCATCCTCAACCAACACTTACAATCCAAATCTCACCGTGCACACTCTTGCCGAGGCAAGGTGGCCGCGCCTACACGAAAGCCAAACCAACAAAAGAAAAGCAAGCCAATACTATACTATATGAAGTCACTGGCCAAGCCATAAAGGACTTTAATCGGACTGATCAAATACGGTTCTCCTCGAAACAGCGCTAAGTAGCTAACCCACCTGGATCGATTCCAACCGCTGGCACCGCGCCCAAGACGCGTTACCCAAATTGTCTCCTCCATGGCCGAACGGTCCCGGTGCCCCGGAGTACCCGTTCGAGGAGACCAAACCCTGTGCAATACAGGTTGTCCGTGACATGCAGACACCAAGTAGGTATGACGAGAGGATCGAACATTCTTGCCCCACCAAGCGATCCTAGACTCGTTCCACCAATAATCCAACCAACACATCCATAACCATTCTTCCAACATATAGCCCAAGGCACCAAATCCAAGTTATTCCCATAGGCACAATGCCTCTTCTCAACACAGTATTTCCAATGGTGCAACACCCATGCTCAAAGCTAACCCATGGCCCAATGCCGTTTCAGTGGCACAATGCCCCATTCGTGGCACGATGCCCCATCAAACGACACAACACCCTCGCTGATGCAGTTGTTCAGTTTCGAACCACAACTGCTCGCTTTGCAAGACAAAGCAACTCAGTGATACTCGCGCACGGATGCACGTTCGCTCGCCCGAATTCCCGATATTCCCATTGCCTCAAATGTAACATTCCAATCATCCAAGTAAAATCCCAAGTATCCAACCGACTGCCTCAAAGGTATAATCCTGCTATCGCATCCAACTATCCAACGCATAATCGTTCAAGCCACAGTCCTACCAAGCCAACGACGTACACTCTATGCACGCCTCAGTGTAGTGATTCTCATTGTTCCAGCCCAAGTGTTCAAGCCTTTTACGTGTTTTCTATATTATTAGGCATGAAGGAGTAGAGGAGAAGGGAAAGAGCCCACTCACAATGATTGATCCCGTTAGGCATCCTGTCCTGCCGATACGGCCAATCCCTTGAACCCGTGGTCCGATGCAAGCGCGATCTACTCAACTGGTATGACCGTGCGAGCAGGCCATGCTCTCCAAATCATCCGACCGATCGGATTAAGGAAGACGGCATTATCGCTTCCATTCAGCTATTCAGTAGTGTTCCTGAACGAACACCTGATTTCCATCGAACCCGCTAGCCATCTGCACATTAAAACCAACTCGATCAATCCTTCTTCCCAAAATCCAATATTTCAAATGTAACCAGCATTTGATTCATTCGATCCGACTCAGCATAACGCTCCGAGCGGTTGCGGGGCGTTACAGGTAGGGCTCCAAGAAGCAATGGTCTTCACTTCTGTATATTAAATGGGAAGGTCTAATACAGACCAACCAATAAAAAGCTTCAGAAGAAATAACGGTCTTCCCTTCACCTGAATCCTGAAGTCTCGTCCCCTGTTGATTGAGATGTACAGTAGGGACGGTGCAGAAAAGCTTCCAGCTGTGAGCAAAATTTAACGCTCGCCGACAGTCTAAAACTGTGGTCATGTTCCAAGTGGAGTTCTTGTAATTCAACAAAAAATTACTCCCCGAACTACTGCCAGAGCCAGGAGACATCACCCTGGGGTTATGAAGAATTAACCATCCCATCAAATACAGGAACGGTAATTCTACCCTGGGAAAGCTGTCACGCCGTATTTTATCGGCAAGCAGCCCATCAATAATGGCCCTCAGGCCAGCTTGTATGCGGCCTACCATGGCAGGGAGCAAGACCAGTCTTGCCCCGAACACCAGACGCACTGCAGGCCATAAGGTGTTGCGGTGAATGTGATCCGGAGATACAATGCCAGGTACTACCAGTCGGCGTAGCCATACAGAGAGGAAGCCAGCCAGTTGAGCTTCCCTTGACAGAGGCCTGTGGCAATGCCTCATATAACTATAGGCTTTAGTGCCTGCAGGATATTTTTCTATCCTTTCGTTGAGAACCTGATCTGAAGCCCCAGCGTCTTCAATAAGATCATCAACTACTTGAGCAATAAGTACGCTCAGAAGGCTCAAAGGCTTATCCCTATTATCTATGACTTTGTCTGGCTTAGCAGCCCTGGCCTGATGGAAGAAGAGGTAGGATGCCCATTTGTTGGTATGAGCCAAATCAGAGGGCTTATTATAGAAGGCGGTGCACGCTAAATAGTGGCACATCAGCTCCTAGTACACTGCCACCACCCAAGGGTCTGTATCCTCTAGCTCCCGGTTTGTGGGAACATACTCTTCATAAGGAGTATCCCTCATTGGCAGTCTTGAAATCTCTGCCATTTCGTGAAGGGCCAATCCCAACTCCCCCAGTGGAGTGGCAAAAGTCCCAGTGAGCGAGATATACCGCTCCATCAAAGCCAAAAACAGGTTGGGGTTGAGAGGTAACCCAACACTGGTAGCACTCACAGCCGCGAACAGACCAATGCTCTCCAGCTCAGTCTGAAAATGCTTCAGGGCCCAGGCAGCTAAACTAGCCCATCGAAGATATGTAGGGGTAAACCACCCATTGGTCCGAGGATTAACCTTGGGGTATACTCCTCCTTGTCCCATGAAGTCATTACAGAAAGTCGGCAACTGGACTGGTTGAAGCAATGAAGTGTCTTCACTCGGGACGCTGCTCAGAAATAATCCCCTGAAGGGCATTACAGAGCCGGAAGGGCGACTTACAAATAACCCTTGGTCGGATCCTTTCTGGTAAAATATCTTCCCCGGCTAGCCGTGAAGATTGGGAGTCAAAGTCCACGACATCCTCCTCGGATGCGTGGCATGGAAGAATGCCGAGATGGGGTAATCTCTCAGCATCATGGGCAGGTACATGACCATGCCCCCAGCAGTAAAAACCTATTCTTCCTTCTTGGGCTTCGTCTGGGATTGTTTGTCAATCATATAACCGAAAAGGAAAGCTGGTTTTACATACTGGGCCCCATCTATATACGTCAGGGGCTCTCCGTTGATCATGCTCAACAACATTCGTTCCCCTTGGGACGATATCAGATTTCCCCTTCCTTCGGGATACTGGGGTCCGGAAATAGGAAATGTCACATAGGACAAATCCTCCAGGTAATTGGAGTTCAGCATCCCAGCAGCGGAACCTATCACCTCAGCCAACGGAGATATCTGCAAGTTAACTACAAAATGCAAGAAGAACAAGTCAGTTTCTATACTAGACCTCACAGTCTTGCAGTTTATGCCAAAGATCAAACAGTCTGTGCTTTTACACCAAGACTGTAAAAACTCAAGTTTTTACGCTGAAATCTTATTCCAAGGCGTAAAATCCAAGATTGGCAGCATACACAAAAATCTGACAGTCTGTATTTTTACGCCAGATTGCCAAAGTTTGAGTTATTACGCCAGAATTTTTATCCAGAGCGTAACACCCAAAATTTGTAGTATACGCCAAATTTTGACAGTCAAGGCTTTTACGCCAGACTGCGAAAATATAGAGTTTTTACGCTGACACATTAGAAATGTGGGCGTAAAAGAGGAAACATCTCTGTGCATCATCTTCCTCGAAGAGGCGTTCAGCACAGAAGATGACCTAGCGCATCCACGTACAACGTGTGCGAAGGGTTTTCTTTATTTTTTTCTCATCCCAAAAGCTTTACCTATAACGCCCGGTGCATAGCTCGTCGATGGGACACTTCGTTCAGAGCGAGGTTCGCTCTGCCCGATCGGAGTCGCTCGTGCTTGAGCAGAGGAGCGAGAAGAGGAGGCAGCTTTCTTCCCCTTAGCAGTCGAAGATTATTTCGGTGCCATTGCTAAAAAACTTAGAGTGCTCGGAGAAGAAACGAAGAAAAGTGCTCAAAGAGACGAAGATTTTCTTTTTGCAAAAGACAGGTGAAGAGTTTTCTCTCTGAAGGCCTTGGGGTATATATAGAGTTCAGATGGACTCCTCGAATCCCTAACCAAATTTGATATTTAATACTCGGTTATGATTCAGGACCACGTCAGCCTATCATTTGGGGAAGACGGACAGTCAGCGAATTCAAAAAGTTTTTCGTGCAAAGCAGATTCGTAGTTTTACGCCAAGGAGCTTTTTACGCTCGGCAGCTACAAATCTACGATTTTACGCTCAGAGGCTATAAGTCTATGGTTTTACGCCCGGATGCTTTTATGCTCGATAGCTTTTACGCTCGAGAGGCTACAAACCTACGACTTCACGCTGAGAAGCTACAAATCTATGATTTTACGCTCGGTAGCTTTTACGCTCAGAGGCTACAAATCTACGACTTCACGCTCGGAGGCTTTCTTGTCAGAGGCTACAAATCTACAGTTCTACTCCCGGATGCTCTTATGCTCAGCAGCTTTTACGCTCGAGAGGCTACAAACTTATGATTTTATGCTCATCTATATTACAGATCTATGACTTTTCGCATATCTGAAAATACACAGGCCAGAGTATGCGTATATCTGAACAAATCTCAAAGCGGTCAATTGCAAGGGTTCATGCAGAAGATGCTCCTTCTTGGCCTCAAATACCCCAAGTACCCAAAGCATACAGAGTTCAGCATTGAAAATGACTCTTCTCCTTGGGTCGATCGGAAGTTCATCCAAAATCCAATCTGAATATTTTCTCGACAGTTCAAGCATGGTCAGTTTTGACAGCCATTTCTCGCCCTATTTTAAGGGATTTTTAGGAAATCATTCTTGAAGATGATGGTCTGAACAAGAATTCTTCTTATCATAAGTGACAGTTCAGAATTCTACGCAACTCCTCGTTCAAAACAGTAGGACAGTTCAAAATATTCGACTTAAATGCTAAACAGCTTTCTGTGCATCTTCAGTTATACGTAAAAGACAGGACGGGACCAAATACTCTTTTTATCAGAGTCGGCGTAAAGTTATCCAGATATGTCGAAGCTACACATATTCAGACTTCATCACAGCAAAAAAAATATGGCAAATCATCATATGCATAAAAGAAGACGAGTTTATTAAATCATGATTAAATATGAGGAAAATCCAGTCTATAAAGGGTTTTTCATCTTCATGATTACATATGAGGGAAATCCCGTCTATAAAGGGTTTCTCATCCTCATTTAAAGATCATGCCCAGAATCTGTTCTGTCAGGTTCTCGTATTGGTGGAGATCTTCTTCCGTCTTCTTCAGCAGTTAGTCGGTTTCCGCGACCGATTAACAAAAAAATGATTAATGACGGGAGGATACAAAATTGGGCATATTTGAATCATTCAAGAGCCCATCCTCCATATGCCATGACAGATTGAGTTGAGGTTTTAGACCCAACTCAATACTGGAAGACATGGCTAGTTTGTCTGCCCTCGTCCACGAACGACGGGAGAAAATATAGCTTGCAAGCTGTATGGTCGAGTGTGACCCTTCCTCTCTCCTGGACAAATTGCCATATGAAGTTGCTGATTATCCCGAGCAAAAGAAGCTATGATATCTTTCCATGATCCATCGTTGCAGAGGACATTTGCTCAAAGATGCCTTCTTTTTCGGCTCCTTCCAGGCCGGAAGAACATGGTCTTCTTCTTCCTCAAGTTGACCCGACGAACTCCGACAATCATCCCTGTGAGGTAAAGAAAATATGGAAAGAACAGGTTAACTCCTCAGCCTTTATATAGGCAAAAGAGAACACACCGAATCCCAACCAATCCCCAAGAATCTGCCAAGAAATCAGCCTCGAGGAACGAGTCAGACTTGACTGTTTCATGCTTCATTCAAAGTGTTTCAAATTACGAGGAATTTAAAAACTTTGAAGGAGGTCTTGTAGAAGCATAAAAATATGCTGCAGAGTTATACGCAGTATTTCAGTGCTGAGCGGTGTAAAGGCGTGATTTCAGAGCCATCGGCGTACAAACAGAGCTTTATCGCTAGTACAGCATAAAAACATAACTCCAAAACAACTCGCGTAATGCAGTGTGTTCAGACTGCTTCAGCATAAAAAGGTTGTTACATCGCCACTTCGGCATAAAACCTACTCGCATTTAATGCAGTGGGAAGTCGTACGGAGAACTCTTCGTATTCCTCGAATGAACCTGTTAGATCATGCAGTAAACCTAACTCCTGACAAAGAGTACTGCACGACTATCCAGACGACGGCTGTAATGATGGTGTGGCACAGAGACCCAAACCGTTGTTTAGTGACATTTTCTTGATACAAATCGCTTTTACGTATTCAAGGGAATACGCTGCCTAGTTTTATACAGGCAGATGTGATCTTTTACGCTCTGCAGAAGACAAAATAAACCGCCACGTCAAAAGCTGCTCCTCGTACAGAGCTTGAGGCGCGTCTCGGCAGTTAATGCGCGTGATGGAGGCAGATCTCTGCATTTAATGCACGAGATTTGGTCCTATTTTCAAAGACTGGGTGAGCCATAATTACGGCTAATACGTCCACATCATCACCTCTGCATATTACGCCATCAGGCTATTTTCAGCTATAGGAGCACGCTGTACGCTATCTCCTTGAAATACGTCGACTTGGCTATTTTCAGCTATAGGAGTACACCGTATGCTATATCCTCGAAATATGCCAACTCAGGCTATATTTGTATTGGTGCGTAATAGGGCTATTTGTTCCAGAATTAGCTCAAGACCTCAGTCAAGGAAAGAGGATTGGCTATCTTGTACGCTAGCTACCTATCCACGCAGCATCTGTATTCTACGCCTATTGGACTTCTACGCCTACCTGGCCTCTACGCCAGTTCGACAACTATTTGGCTTCTACGCCATGGTGACAGTTATTGGCTTCTACGCCAACCTTTTCTACGCGAGGGACATCTACCTACGTGGCTTGCATGCCGTAATCTTTGCAGCAGTTATACACATTATCTCATAATGGGACACGCGTCACACGCAGATTCAGAAGATCATTTATACGTGGGTGGCAGTTATTATAACCGCCGCAAAAAAAGTGCCATACTCTCCACTATCCGACTTCTACGCCGACTGGATGGTTACTGTCACTAAACCCTATAAATAGAGACCTCTATTGACAGAGGTCCGGGGTCAGTCGAAAGAAAAAGAGGGTCAAAAACTTCGGGGTCGAAAGGTCGGGAAAAAGGTCAAAAAAACTTGGAGAACGTAGAGAGAAGAATCCAGAGCACAGACAAAGAGTAGTGATCGACGATTTTGGCATTGAGCATCCACTCCCCCTTACAATCTTTGAAGCTTCTCCATCTTCTACAACACTTCTTCATCATCGTGTGGTCCAAGGGACAAAGTGATCGACTGCAGATCAGACTCCTATAACAATATTTACCCAGATTAAAATTTGTACTTGACATCCTCGTATAGGATTAATTGTACTTCTTGTTTGTAAACCAAAGAGAGGGTTTCGTATAAACCTTGTTTTATTTCTTTCGTTTATTATCAAACAATCGTGTAGGCATCGCACGAGCGAAGTTTTGAAGATCTCCTTTCTCTTCCCCGATTCTCATTCTTGTGAGCGGCCTTACTTTCGATTAGCTCCTTTCTTCCAAGTCTTCATTCTTAACAATCTGACTCGTTTGTGCATTCTGATCAACAATACCATAAGAATAATAATAAATGAGTCAAGATAACAAGAAGTAACTTGGAACACTGATGCTTTTCATACAAATTTCCGTATGATCATATTGTATGCGTGCTTGTCCGTTATGCATCTATCTATTTATGCTTCAGTTATAGCTAAAACTTATTATTTATAACTGTGCAAATGAGTGGTGCAAAATATTTAAAATATGATCACTTGAGCAGGTAGACTATGCCAATCGTACTGTGCTAAAGTAGTTATGTTCATTCTGATGGCTTGAAATGCTTCATTTATTAACTTAGTATTGAGACATCATTTGGTCGGACTTGTGCACAAGGTTTAGTTTCTTTGAACGGTCTCCGGGGTATTGGGGCCGTTCGTTCTGGGCTAAACTCGGATAGCTATGCTAGCAAGACTAGCACGGGTAACGCGGGGTCTTGTAGCGGGGCTTGCTACCCGTGCTGCAAGGATCACCGTCTTACTGTAGTTATTATCCACAGTAGAAATGTGTGCCATGACCTAACATATTACTGTATTATTTGTTCAAGCTAATGATGTCTTCTTGACAGGAAAGAACATGGTAAGTCTTGTGCAGGTGGGTGCAACGCCGCATGTAAAAAGTCACCGAACGGTGGCACAGTTATTCAGTCATTTATATATACATTGCATGTTATAAATCAAACTATGGCAAGATAGAAAGTCCACATTAATAATCTGTTTGCCTCACCTGAATATTGTGTCGATTTGGTTAATTGGGTTAGCTCGTCCTCACCGGTACTTTTTAAAGTACTAACTCTCGTTGCAGCAGGTTCCCCGAGCCAAGGCGATACGGCGAGGAGCTGAAGCTTTTTCCTCCCCAACCAGTCTAGTACTCGACGCACTCTGTTCGTGACTTTTGGAACTTGTATAAAATATCCGAAGCTCGTGCACACCTCTTATGCAGCTCCGAGGAAAGGCGATAGCTTCGTCCGAAGGTGTCTATTATATTTTGAAGTTCTAGTAAATTATGTAATGTATGGAACAGCTATCTTATTTTGCGTCCATCTAGTAAGCTCTCGCAATACCCCTTACTTTTGAGTTAAGAGTCTGTAACAAAGATGTACATTATCAATAAAGAGAACTTTTTTTCGTGTCAACTTGAAATATTTAGCTTCTGAACTCTGCTGATGTGTTTATATATATATATATATATATATATATATATATATATATATATATATATATATATATATATATATATCATTATGCTAGTCCTTGTGCGGGCGCGTCTTACGCTCGTACGGCATCACGCCCGAGGGACGGTTAGCGATTCTTCGAAATCGGGGAGTGACATATTGGTATCAGAGCACGGCTTCAGATCCTTTGGTCTCGTGTCAGAAAATTTTTCATAAGACGACCATGTCCCTCTCAGTTGAACTCTTAAACTCGTTTGGACAAAATAAGATGCGTTCCATACAGTAAGTCCATAATACTCTATGAGACGGATGTAAATTAGTTGTTTTTGAAGGAATGGCTCAAACGCAAGGAACATGACAAGTGCAAGCAAGTACTTCAGGGACTTCGGCAAGCTCCGATAGCCAACGACCTGTTCCCCCCGTAGATCCGGTTGAGAGAATAATGCAAATGCTAGAGGCACAACAACGAAGGGATGAGGCTCGACAGGACAAGCTCGAGAAGAATCTAGAAGCCCGATTTGCGGTCCAACAGAAGCAGGTAGATGTCATACAACAGATTGTTCAGACCTTAGCCTCCAACCATTCCACAATGACAGTTGCGGCACCGGTGGAGCAACCAATAAATGAAGTCGAGACGTCCCAAACCTCAAAAAAGAAGGATGTGACTAGCTTCGACTTTGTCGACTTCAAAAAGGTTTGCAACATGTCCTTTCGTGGGATCGAGGATCCCGTTCTGGCTTTAGATTGGTTGGCCGAGCTTGAAGATCACTTTAAACTCCTAGAAGTACCTGCAAGTCGCCTGTGCCCAGCTCCAGCTTCGTATGAACGCACATAATTGGTGGGATATACACCAAAGATCTCTCTTCGAAGATAGTGAAGGCGAGACGATCCCGTGGGCTACCTTCCATAGCGTATTCTAAGAGGAGTTTATTCCTCCACCTATTCGTCGTCAAAAGGAGAACGATTTTGTGCGTTTGCAACAAGGGAGCATGTCGGTGAAGTAGTATGCCGTAGAATTCAACCGACTGGCCAAGTTTGCTAGTTCTTATCTGCCCAATGCGGTGAACCGAGCAAGACGATTTGAAGGTGGCATGCGACCTTTTATTCACGCGCACGTAGTCTCTCCACAGTATGAGACGATGAAGGAAGTCCTTAACCATGCCCTCGTCCTAGAACCGCAATATCCTTCTACTACTGCCGGCGTTGTAAACCCCCTAATTTTAAATTTTATTATTTTATTGGTATTATGTAATTATTGAGATTAAGGAAAAATTTTATTATTTTTATAGCTAATTAGAAAAATATAAAATTTATGGATAAATATTTATGTATATTTATTAATTATAAATATTATACAGAAAATATATTTTAGGGTGTACAACTATTATTAAAGTATTATAGATTTTTTTTAAAATTATTTGAGGTACAAACCTATTTATAAATGGCTATATATATATATATATATATATATATATATATATATATATATATATATATATATATCGAATAATAATTATAATAATAAACTAAACTCGAACACCCAAAACCCAAACCCACACTCGAAACCCTAACCCCTCCAGCTTCTGAAACCCCCGACCCCCGTTCGGCTACAGTAACCCCCCTCCGTTCGGCTGCTGTAACCCACCGACCCCTCCTTTCAACTTCCGAAATCTCCCTCACTTCATATGTATACCCTTACCATCAAACATCGCCACCATCACCCCTGCCCGCTCGGGCACCGCCCTCCGGCTGCCCTGCACCGCCGACGACCTTATTGGCCGTGCGCCGCAGCACCTCGGACAGAGGCCGCACGACAGCAACGTGCACGCGTGACATCCTCTGACCCCGACTTTGCGGTGATGTTTTTCCTCCGTCGCTCTACCAAATTCTAATCTTTCTTCGCTGGTACGTTCACAATCTTACCCTCTTTAATCCTCTACAAGTATTTTAATTTTAAACGGACTATTTTAAGAGATAATCAAATCGAAAGTTGGACGAAAACCTATTTTGTAAAACTGTCAGATTTTATTCCAACTACCCTTGTTCACGTCCAGTTTTCTACCAACTCGATTAATGTTTTACACATCCACTTAAACAGACTTTTAGACAACATAACCAAGGTTAAAACTCATCTTTTAGTTTATTTTTATTTGCCCCCAATTTCTGTAAAATTAACTTCCAAAATTAAGAAAAATCTGCTTTCAAAACTCTAAAATTTTTGAAATAGGGTGCATCCCGCCAAATGAGGCAACTTCATCGTGTGAGGATTACACCGAAAGGCGCATTTATCAGCATGGACGTGTGAGATGTCATGGAACTTGATTTGGATGTGTGTGCACACCGAATCATTGCGTATCCGTCAAAAATACCGTATCGGCATATTCTGACACTTGTCATAACTTCGCGTAAGCTTATCGTTTCGCAACGAAACTTATGCTATCTGATTCGCAGTGTTACGCTGGTCCTGTGACCCAAGTTTGGTTCAATTCTGAGAATATTGATGAAATATCATTTCGCGGGCCCCACGGTTCTACTTGACGGGTGATTTCGTGATCGGCTCACCGAAATCCAATTTTGGATACTCCGTTGAGTTCGTGTCATCGTTCTGGACACGTAGATACTAAGTTTGCTAGATTAGGAGAACTTTATCTCTGACACATTTTTCGGTACGAAGTGGGCTACTTGTGGACCACGCTTTGACCCGAAACTTCTATTTTGTCCATGTGTCCAAATTGGACTTATGGTAGTCAATCCAGGATATTTCTTATGTTTTGGAAACGTTGGTGATGTTTGTTTCTGCATCCGGATGTGTACGTACAGATTCCACTTTCCCAGGAGTAGTTGACGGAGTTCAGAACCCAGACAAATATACCTTGCCAAACTTGTAGTAGATCCTGTTATATTATATGTTTGTGTTTCTTCCACACACACACACATATATATATATATATATATATATATATATATATATATATATATATATATATATATATATATATATATATATATATATATATTCTTATGATGTGCCTGCTCAATCTAGGACCGTGAGACGTTGCTTAGCGTCCGAACAAGATTTGGGTGTCGACGTCGTACGCGGAGTCGAGTAACGTCACTTAGAGAGTTGATACCACGATCCTATTTTTACATGCTTACTTTACCAAGTACATCATACAGTAGGACACTTGACACTATTTCATGTGACAGAATCTTTCTTGAGTTAATCATGGTGATTCTGTATAGGCTTACATGATTCGTGATATGAGACTTGCATATTGTATAAATATCATTATGACTCATTGTACTAGCTAGAGGTCATAATCTTGCGTGTTATGGATATAAGACGTCATAGACATGAGACGTGAGGTTACATTGGGTCGAAAGAGACACACCATACTACATGCTGATTATGTTTATATATATATATATATATATATATATACTATACTACTGGAGGTTCCTTAGACTCTGTCTCAGATCTTTGGCACATTTACTGGAGTACGAGATATTACTTGCTGCTATGGACTCCCCGACACAGAGCATATAGTGGTTTCAGCCTGAGTACGAGTGATGCTCTCACGTGCATATCACTTAGATGATTACAGTAGTTTACCTTGAGTATGTGCCATTATACTATTTTACTTTTGGCATGTTGTTTCTTATACCTTGTTACGTCCCTCTAAGGACCTGGTCTCTTGCCAATTTTGCAGCATAGACCGTTGTAGAGCCTGCCTAGAGTTGCTGATGTGTGTTGCTTTGTCATGCGGGCATAGGTGCCATGTACTTATATCATTTCTCTCGAAGTTATGGTTATTTATTCATATTGTTTATTCATCTGCTGATGTAGCCTAGTTTTATAAACTCATATTCATTTCTCGAGTCTATTCAAGCTTGTGTGTTACTGGGTGGTTGACTTTAGCACATGTAGCTCATTCTTGTTATATTTTGTTTATAGTGGATTGAGGAATATATATTTATCTTTACTTGATTATTTAGATAGTGACCATTATAATACAGCTTATACGTATTCAAGTCAGACCAGAGTCTGGTCGAATGCGTAGCTGGCAAGTTACGTATTCCTAGTCCTACATATTTTGGGACTGGGGCGTTACAGGCGCTGTACAACATTCTCATCACAAGTGCCCTAGTAATACGAGAGGAAACAACGCTAATAAGCTTCCAAACAATGGCGGTCATCAGTACAATCATACGGGAGGGAATTATGGGCTGCATTGTGCCAAATGCAACCGTACAGGACACTAGGCTAGCGAATGTCAAAATTAGGGATGCTTTAATTGTGGTCGGCTGGGCCATTATGCTCGTGACTGTCCTGATCGCCCAAACTGGGTTCCACCGCGCAGTCCAGATCAGCAAAATCCTGCTCAAGTACCCCAAACAAATCGGCCTTCGCAACAACATGATCGTCGTCTGAACACCGTGGGCTGGGTTTATTTATTGACAGGGACGAGGCATTCGCCTCAGACACCATAGTGACAGATATATTGCTATTCAATAATATTCCTGCATGATTACTATTTGATTCTAGTGCCACATATAGTTTTGTATCAGCAAACTTCGCTAGGGAGCATAAATTTATTCAGACACCGTTAGGCCTAAGGCTTAGCGTCAGTACCCAGTCGGGCATGGACTTGCCTGCTGACTCAGTTTGTCACGACAACTACATTTGCATCGGGGGGAAAAATATCACTTGATGCGATAGTTTAAGACATCATGGACTACGGTCTTATTCTGTGATGGATTGGCTCGGCGCTTGATCGACGACCATTGATTATGTAGAAAAAAAAGTCATATTTCGTCTACCAGGAGAGACCGAATTCTGCTATACATAAAGTCTATTGTCGAGAGCGTCGAATGCCTGTATGGTAATTTCTGCAATATTTGCTTGATGGATGATACATTTCAACTTTGAAGGGTACTTGGCGTCCGTCCGAGACACTCAACAAGATTGCGCAAACGTAGAGTCTACTTCCGTTGTGGCAGATTTTTCTGATGTGTTTCCAGATGAGTTGCCCGGCATGCCGCCCGACCGAGAGATCGAGTTCACTATAGATACATTTCTAGATTCTCGACCGATTTCCAAAGCTCCGTATCGAATGGCCCCTGCCGAACTGAAGGAGCTGAAGGTCCAACTATATGAACTGCTCGATCGTTGGTACATCTGTCCGAGTGTATCTTCATGGGGCGCACCAGTGCTATTTGTGAAGAAAAATGATGGTTCGATGAGGCTCTGCATCGACTACTGAGAGTTGAATAAATCCACCATCCGAAACAAGTACCCCCTTTCCAGAATCGATGACCTCTTCGATCAACTGCGAGGAGCCTCTGTATTCTTAAAAATTGATCTTCGTTTGGGCTACCATCAATTAAAGATCAAGCCAGACGATGTGTCGAAGTCAGCCTTTCGCACTTGCTATGGCCACTATGAATTCTTGGTTATGTCATTCGGATTGACCAATGTCCCTACCGCCTTCATGGATTTGATAAATCGAGTGTTCTGGTCGTGCCTCAATAAGTTTGTAGTAGTGTTCATTGATGATATCTTGGTGTATTCAAAGAACAATAAGGAATATAAGGAGCACTTGCGAATCATACTTCAGACTCTTCGGGACAATAAGTTATAAGAAAAACTGAGCAAGTACGAATTATGGCTAAGCAGTGTATCTTTTCTCGGGCATATCATCTCTGCGGGAGGCATCACAGTCGATCCAAAGAAAGTTGAAGCGATCGTTGAGTGGAAGCAACCTGCATCAGTCAGTAAAATTTGAAGCTTTCTCGGGTTAGCGGGCTACTATAGACGATTTATGAAAGACTTTTCAAAAATTGCTTTGCCCTTGACTCACCTCACTTAGAAAGGAGTCGCATTCGAGTGGTCTACCAAATGTGAAGCTTTATTTCTAGAATTAAAGCAGTGTCTCATCTCTGCTCATGTACTTGCACTGCCAAATGAGAATATATGATTCCAAATTTTTATTGACGCCTCAGGCCAAGGCTTGGGAGCTGTGCTCATGAAATAAAATAAGGTGATAGCTTTTGCTTCAAGACAATTGAAGTTGCATGAGCGCAACTATCTGACACATGATCTAGAACTAGCGGCGATTGTGTTCATACTGAAATTATGGCGACACTATCTTTATGGTGTGGCCTGCCAAATTTTAACTGATCACCGGAGCCTCATGTATCTTTTCACTCAATCGGACCTAAACCTACGGCAAAGGCATTAGCTAGAACTGATCAAAGACTATGACTTGTCGATCAACTATACCACAGGCAAAGAAAATATTGTAGCAGACGCACTAAGTCGAGTATTTGCGGGATCTCTATCCCAAGTTAAAGAAGAAAGTGGAGAGTATGGGCACTGGACTGCGAATTCGATATCGAGGCAGACCGATTGGGGGACCGCTAGCTCAGTTACTCCTTGAACCGAACCTGATAGAAAGGGTCAAGTCCGCTCAGGTGAACGACCCATTCTTGTTGAAGACGCTCGAGAAGATTTCAACAGGAAAGGTGACTGACTTTGCAGCGAATGAAAGCAGAATATTGTGGGTAAGAGGAAGACTGTGCGTGCCCAATAATACAGAACTCAGAAAGGAGATCCTCACGGAAGCTCACTATGCGGCCTATGTATCACATCCAGGAAGTACGAAGATGTATCAAGACCTTCGCTCGATCTTCTGGTGGCACGATATGAAGAAAGATGTGGCACTCTTCGTGTCACAATGCTTGTCTTGTCAGAGAGTAAAAGTCGAGCATCAGAGGCCGGGCGGAGAGATGTAGAACCTTGCTATCCCGGAGTGGAAATAAAACCATATCACGATGGACTTTATTATTGGCTTGCCAAAGACGCAAAGGAAAAATGACGCCATCTGGGTCATCATCGACCGATTAACCAAGTCAGTGCACTTCATTGCCATCAAAGTTACTTAGGACATCGATCGCCTGGCTCAGATATACCTTGATGAGATAGTTCGACTATATGGCGTGCCAATGCCTATTATTTCAGATTGGGATGAACGGGTCTTATCACGTTTCTGGGAAAACCTTCAGTCAGCTATGGGGACCAAGTTAAAGTTTAGTTCAACGTACCATCCTTAGACAGATAGCCAAACAGAACGGGTGAACCAGGTCCTTGAAGATATTTTATGCCTTTGTTCGATCGACTCTAAGTCAAGTTGGGACGTCCATCTACTGTTGGCAGAATTTGCTTACAATAATAGTTACCAGTCCAGCATTCAGATGGCCCCGTACGAGTCTTTGTATGGGCGAAAGTGTAGATCACCAATCTGTTGGGATGAAGTTGGCGAGCAACAGATCCTCAGTCCGAAGCTAGTAGAGCAAACCATTCAGAAGGTTCGGCTGATCCGAGAGCGATTAAAGGTGGCACAAAGCAGACAAAAGAGTTATACGAACATCCATAGACGACCCCTTGAATTTATAGCTGGTGATCACAAATTTCTCAAGGTCACACCGATGCGTAGAGTTACGAGAATTAGAGTAAAAGGGAATCTAAGTCCTTGATATGTTGGTCCATTTAAAATTTTCAGGTGAGTCGTCCCAGTTGCATATCAAATTGAGCTACCACCGAGCCTATCAGATGTGCATGATATCTTTCACGTATCACAGTTGCGGAAGTACGTGCATAATTTGAGTTGAGTGGTAGATTTTGGTCAGTTGGGTTTGCAAGCAGACTTGTCCTATAAGGTAGAACCTGTGCAGATCATCGATCGAAAGGATAAGCAGCTACTGAATCGTTCAGTTCCTGTCGTGCGTGTACTCTGGCGGAACCATACGGTCGAGGAATCGACCTGGGAACTCGAATCAGACATAAAAGAAAAATTTTCCACATTATTTTCTTAAGGGTAGGTTCCATTCCTAAGTTTCGTGGATGAAACTTTTTATTAGTTGGTTAAGATATAGTGCTCCGTTACCCCTATTCGGGGAGCGCGACTAAGAAATACTTTGTATCTTTCAATCAGGACAGATTAAATCAAGATCCTTTCCTCGTTATGGATTGGTTTCTTCGGATTTAAGTCCCACATTCAGCGGATTATGCCTCGAGGAAGGACTCGGTGGCAGGGTCACGAGGGGCCTTTCCGTTATATTTTGTTTTCTTGCCCGTTTTCGATGTCGCTTGGTTGTTTTCTTGTTGGTTTTTTTTTACTTACGTTTTCTGGAACAGTTTCGATGAATTTCATTGCCTTCGTTCCTTGAACTTCGTATTTTTGTTTCAAACTCTGGGAGACCGAGGCAGAAGATATTGATCATCTGTTGGTGCGTGTAGGTGATTGTGTAGGCGACGCGCTAGCAAAATCTTGAAGATCTTATTTCTCTTCCCCGATTCTCGTTCTTGTGAGTGGCCTTACTTTCGATTAGCTCCCTTCTTCCAAGTCTCCATTTTTAAAAATCTAACTTGTTTGTGCGTTCCAATCAATGATACCTTAAGAATAATAATAAATAAATCATGATAACAAGTAGTAACTTAGAACACTGATAATTTTTATTATTTATAACTGTGCAAATGAGTAGTGCAAAATATTTAAAATATGATCACTTGAGCAGGTAGACTATGCCAATCGTACTATGCTAAAGTAGTTATGTTCATTCTGATGGCTTGAAATGCTTCATTTATTAACTTAGTATTGAGATATCGTTTGGTCGAATAACTTGTGCACAAGGTTTGGTTCCTGCGAACGGTCTCCGGGGCACTGGGACCGATTCGTTCATGGCGGAACTCGGATAGCTACACTAGCAAGACTGGCATGGGTAACGCGGGGTCTTGTAGCGGGGCTTGCTACCCGCGCTGCAAGGATCATCGTCTTACTGTAGCTATTGTCTACGGTGGCAATTTGTACCATGACCCAACATATTACTGCATTATTTGTTCAAGCTAATGATATCTTCTTGACAGGGAAGAATATGGTAAGTCTTGTGCAGGTGGGTGGAACGTCGCAGGTAAAAAGTCACCAACAGTTATTCAGTCATTTATATATACATTGTATATTGTAACTCGAACTAAGGCAAGATAGAAAGTCCACATCAATAATCAGTTTGCCTTACCTGAATATTGTGTCGATTTGGTTAGTTGGTTTAGCTCACCCTCACTGGTACTTTTTAAAGTACTGACCCTCGTTGCCGCAGGTTCCCCGAGCCAAGGCGATGCGGCGAGGAGCTGAAGCTTTTTCCTCCCTAACCAGTCCAGTACTCGACGCACTCCGTTCGTGCCTTTTGGAACTTGTATAAAACATCCAGAGCTCGTGCACACCTCTTATGCAGCTCCGAGGAAAGGCGATAGCTTCACCCGAAGGTGTCTATTATATTTTGAAGTTCTAGTAAAGGATGTAATGTATGGAACAACTATCTTATTTTGCGTCCATCTTGTAAGCCCGCGCGATGTCCCTTACTTTTGAGTTAAGAGTCTGTAACAAAGATGTATATTATTAATAAAGAGAACTTTTCTTCGTGTCAAATATGTAGCTTTTGAACTCTGCTGATGTGTTTATATATATATATATATATATATATATATATATATATATATATATATATATATATATATATATATATATATGCTAGGCCTTGTGCGAGCGCGCCTTATGCTCGTACGGCATCACGTCCGGGGGACGGTTAGAGATTCTTCGGAATCAGGGCATGACACAGTGATCTATGAATAATCCAATACATGGCTAAGACCCGCCACATACCTTCTCAATTGTGAGATATGGAACACATTATTGACACCCTCCAAGATCTGCGATAATGCTAATTGTGTAAGCAACCTCTCCAACATATTCAAATACGTCAAACGGTCCGATATACTCGGACTAAGCTTCCCTTTACCTCGAAATCTGATGGTTCCTCTAGTAGGGGAGATCCGTAAGAATACATGATCTCCCGACTTGAACTCTAGGGGTCGACGGTGAGTATCTTCCCACTGCTTCTGTCTATCTTGTGATGCTCAAAGGTGACCTTGAATTTACTTGACCTTCTCCTCTGTGCGAGTCACCAACTCTGGTCCAAGTATCTGTCTCTCTCCCACATCACTCTAACATACTGGCGATCGACATTTCCTTCGGTATAATACTTCAAAGGAGCCATCTGAATGCTTGCTTGGTAGCTATTATTGTAAGAGAACTCCACCAAATGCAAGTAATCCTCCCAAGATCCTCCAAAGTCAAGCATGCACGCTCTCAACATATCCTCCAACGTCTGAATAGTGCGCTTTGACTATCCATCTATCTGCGAGTGATAAGAAGTACTAAACTTTAATCTAGTTCCTAGGCTCTCATGTATACTCCTCCTCCAAAGGTGTGATATGAACCTCGAATCTCTGTCAAAAACTATGCTGACTGGTTCTCCATGTAGGCATACAAGCTCCTTCATGTACATCTCTGCCAGAACTTCTATAGATTTCCCAACTTTAAAGGGTAAGAAGTGTGTTGCATTAGTCAATCTGTCCACAATCACCCAAACTGCATCTTGGCCAGCTGGACTCCTCAGAAAACCCGTAACGAAGTCCATGGTGATGTGCTCCCATTTTTTCTCCGGGATTGGAAGTGGTTGGAGTAGTCATGCTGATCTCTGATGTTCAGTATTAACTTGCTGACACACCATGCACTTCGTCACAAATTGTTCTCTCTCACACTTTATCCTGTGTTACCAGTAATGTTGTCTCAAGCCTCTTTACATCTTCGTGCCTCCCGGATGAATAGAGTATACTGAACTGTGAGCCTCCAACCTTAGCTCCTTCCTAAGCTCTCCATTAGGAACATAGAGTCGATCCCCATACCTCAAAGTCCTATCTTCATATATTCTTAGCCCAGTCTGCAACCCAGCCTTAGTCCTCTGTCTAAACCTCTGAAATCTTACATCAGTCATCATAGCTGCCTTGATACGCTCCACCAATGATGATTATACTTTAAGGTTCATCAACTTTGCGACTTCTCCTGGCATAACCACCTCTATGTCCAACTGCTCCAAATTATATAACAATTCTTTTTGTGTTGTCAAGAAGTACGCCATCGGTCTCCTACTCAATGCATCCACTACTGCATTAGTCTTACCCGGATGGTACTATAGCTTGTCACGACCCGCACCCGGTGTAGGAATACAAGTCGAGAGCAACGCCCAGCCTATGCTGCAGCATCGGCGGTAGAACATTGTCTTGGTTAACTATACTATCTAAACATCTCACAATAATATAAAATCTGCCAACAATATCTCACACAAAACTCGATCATAATTCTAGAAGCACGAGAAGATATCAAGGAAGTCTAACATAACTATCCATTCAAAATATAAACAATAATAGAAACAATATCCAATCTCCTACCATATGCCGGAAATAAATCCGGTACCAAATGCTAAAGAACTAATTATGAAAACTAGTGATACGGATAAACCTTCCGACAATCACTCCAGAACTAGTGGGTCCAAGTCTGCACCATCTATAAGTCGAAGTCCATAGTATGTCAGACACGAATCTCTCAGATTCTCTGAAAAATATTTTCCAGTCAAGAATGGAGCGAAGTACATCTCTAACAACAGTTCTAAATCAATGATATAAACTATGTAGCAGTAAATAGATATGAATATATAAGATGCCATATACATGTACAAGAGATACGCAATAAAGGAAATACTGGAAATAAATACAAGAATGAACAATATGGCAATGAACAAGAATATACTAATGACTAAGTGAGTGAGTACCAGCTTTAA